>CAUYRT010036830.1:0-21936 GCA_963574885.1 Lepilemur ruficaudatus | reverse complement strand
CATCTTTAGGACAGAGTTATCTTTTATTCTCTATATCTTTTAGTTTATTATTTAATACATATTTGTTAAACGGAATTGCAATTGTTTTTATATTTGCCTCTTCCACTTAATCTTTTCTGAATTCCATGGCAAAGGCCTAGTAAATATTGAATGAATTATGCTTATTTTGGTTTACCAGTTTGTTTAGATAATTTTTTTTTTTTTTTTTTTTTTGAGACCGTGTCTCTTTTTTCCTGGCTAGAGTGCCGTGATGTCTGCCTAGCTCACAGCAACCTCAAACTCCTGGGCTCAAGCGATCCTTCTGCCTCAGCCTCCCGAGTAGCTGGGACTACAGACATGTGCCACCATACCCGGCTAATTTTTTCTATATATATTTTTAGTTGGCCAATTAATTTCTTTCTATTTTTGGTAGAGATGGGGTCTCGCTCTTGCTCAGGCTGATCTCGAACTCCTGACCTTGAGCAATCCGCTTGTCTCGGCCTCCCAGAGTGCTAGGATTACAGGCGTGAGCCACTGCGCCCGGCCTTGTTTAGATAATTGTCTAGTTACACTGCTTGAAAGCAAGTTGGCTTAATCTTGACAGAAGTGAGAATACTTGCTCTTCTTGCCCCATTTTCCTCATGAGTTATTGTATATATTTGGATATTGGAACAGGGACCAATATAAAACCTTAATGTTAATGACCTGTAATCCTAGCACTCTGGGAGGCTGAGGCGGGAGGATTGCTCAAGATCAGGAGTTTGAAATCAGCCTGAGCAAGAGTGAGACCCCGTCTCTACTAAAAATAGAAAGAAATTAATTGGCCAACTAAAAATATATAGAAAAAAAAATTAGCTGGGCATGGTGCCTGTAGTCCCAGCTACTCGGAAGGCTGAGGCAGAAGGATTGCTTGAGCCCAGGAGTTTGAGGTTGCTGTCAGCTAGGCTGACGCCATGGCACTTTAGCACGGGCAACAGAGTGGGACTCTATCCCCCGCCCCCAAAAAGTTAATGATTTGCTATGATAATTATATCTTTTAACTTATGGTCAAAAGTGAGGATTTCTTGCTTTCTTAAATCTTTTAAAGGATGATTTCTTCCTTTTTGTATGTTGTTGCCCTTTATTTAAAAAGTTATTACAATAATTGCTTAGAATAAAATGTGTCTTTCAGTTTGCTAATATTCTGGTATAACATAAAAATGCATTAACTGCAAAGGGATTCATATTGTGAAAACTTGATATTTCTTCCATAGGATTAATTATAGACATCAAAGTGGTGTCATCTTAATACATAGCTCCAAGTAGTTAAGGGCTTACAATTTTGGGGATTTCACTAAAGAGCCAGTTATTCTTTTTTGTATTTAAAATTTTGCAATTTTAGGCTTACAGAAATGCGGCAGAGTTAGTACAGAGTATTCAGGTATGTCCTTCACTCAGCTTTCTCTAATGTTATTCAACCATAAAATAATTATCAAGACATGAAAATTGATATTGGTATAATACTGTGAATTTAACTTCAGCCTTTATTTGAATTTTACCTATTTTTTTCACTAATAGTCCTTTTCTGTTCTAGGATTCAATCTAGAATCTCATCCTATAGTTAGTTGTGTGTCCTTGGTCTCCTCCAATCTATGATGGTACCTCAGCCTTTCCTTGTCTTTCATGACTTCGACACTTTTCTTAAACCTTGACTATTGATGAGTACAGATCAGTTATTTTTAAAATGTCTTTCAATTTGGGCTTATTTGGCATTTTCTCATGCTAAGATTGAGGATATATATTTTTGTCACGAATACCACTGAGTGATCCTGTACCCTTCTTTGGCTTCAACCACCCAAGTAGCTAGGACTACAGGCACATGCCACCTTGCCCCAATAATTTTTAAATTTTTTGTAGAGCCAGAGTCTGGCCGTGTTGCCCAGGCTGGTCTCAAACTCCTGGCCTCAAGCAGTCCTCCTGCACTGGTCCCCAAAGTGCTAGAATTATAGGTGTGAGCCACTGTACCTGGCCTTGTTCAAACTTCCTTTCCTTTCCTTTCCCTTTTTTAGAGGGTATCACTCTGTTGCCCATGGTGTCATCATAGCTCATTGCAACCTCAAACTTCTGGGCTCAAGTGATCCTCATGCCTCAGCCTCCTGAGTAGCTGGGACTACAGGCATGCCATACTTCGCTAATTTTTTTTTTTTTTTTTTTTTGATAGAGATGGGGTCTTGGGTCTGGCTTTTGCTCAGGCTGGTCTCAAACTCCTGAGCTCAAACGATCACCTCCTTTCAGCCTCCCAAAGTGCTGGGATTACAGGCATGACCACTTTGCCTGACCTTGTACTTACTTTATTAGAGAAGTTTTAAAGTTTTAGATTTTACATTTAGGTTTATTATTTGTCTTGAGTGAATTTTTATTTAAGGGTGAGGTTAGGATTTTTTAAAAAGACACATTTCGTAACATTTATTGAAAAGTCTGTCATTTCCCTTTTGGATTATCTTTGCATCTTTGTCAGAAATTAATTGACCATAAATGTGTGAGTCTAATTCTGGACTCTGTTGTGTTTCATTAATCTGTTTCTGTTCTTACATTAGTATCACACTATCTTGATTGTATCTTTATGTAGTCATATCTCAGTATCTGTGGGAGATTGGTTCCAGAAACCCCTGTGGATAAAATCCACAAATGCTCAAGTTCCTTATATGAAATGGCATAGTATTTGCATATAATCTATGCATATCCTCCTATATACTTTAAACCTTTTCTAGATTACTTAGAATACTTATATTAAGTACTTGCACATCACTTCATTCTTATAGATTTAATGTAGTACTGTGATGGTACCTTTCCTTGTCTTTCATGACCTTGACACTTTTTGCAAATTCAAGTTTTGCTTTTTAGAACTTCGTGGAATTTTTTTTTTCTGAATATTTTTGATCTGCCATTGGTTGAATGTGTGAATGTGGAACTATGAATGTGGAGGGCCACCTGTAGTAAGTTTTCAAATCAGAGCAAGTCCTTCAGATTTATTCTTCTATTCAAAATTGTTTGGGTTGTCCTAAGTGCTTTGCTAGTAATGAATGTTTTAGAATCAGTTTGTCAATTTCTGCTAAAAAGGCTACTGTTTTTTTTATTTTGTTGAATCTTTGGATCATTATGGGGAGTGTTGACACTATAATAATACTGAGTCTATAATAATACTGAGTCTCCTAATCAGTGAATATCGTATATATCTCCATTTATTTGAGTTTTTTTTGATCTCATCAGTGTTTTGTAGTTTTCAGCATATAAATCTTGCATACGTTTGTTAGATTTATCCCTAAGTCTCTCATGATTTTTGATGTTATTGTAATTGTTACCTCTTCCCTCCAAATTTCAATTTCATTGCTAGTATATAAATATACAATTGATTTTTGTATTAATATATTGACTTTGTTTCCTGGAATCCTGGTAAATTCATCACTAGTTCTAGTAGCTATTTTGTAGATTATTTTGGATTTTTTATGTAGACACTTATGAGTACAGACAACTTTATTTCTTATCAGTCTTAATGCTTTTTATTTCTTTTTCTTGCCTTAATGCACTGGCTAGGTCCTAAAGTACAATGTTGAATAGATGTGATGAGAGTGGCTGTCCTTCATTTTATGAGGAAAATATTTAGTCTTTTATCATTGCATATAATATTAGCTGTAGGTTGGGTTTTTTTTGAGACAAGTCTCACTCTGTTAACCTGAGTAGAGTGCAGTGGCATCAGCCTAGCTCACAGCAACCTCAAACTCCTGGGCTCAAGTGATCCTCCTGCCTTAGCCTCCCAAGTAGCTGGGACTACAGGCGCATACCACGACGCCTGGCTAATTTTTTCTATTTTTGGTAGAGACAGCTCTTGCTCAGGCTGGTCTTGAACTTCTGAGCTTAAGCAATCCTCCCACCTCCGCCTCCCAGAGTGCTAGGATTACAGGCATGAGCCACCGCACCTGGGGTGGGGGTTTATTTGCCTAAATTTAAGGGGTACAAGTACAATTTTGATTGTGTGGATATATTGTGTAGAGGTGAAGTCTGGGCTTTTACTGTATCCGTCATCCAAATACTGTGCGTTGTACTCATTAAGTAATTTCTCATCACCCACCCCTCTCCCATCTCCCTACCCTTCAAGTATCCACATTCTATTATTCCATACTATATATCTATTATTTAATTCTCACTTATGAGAACATTTGACCTTCTGTTTCGGAGTTGTTTCACTTAAGATGATAGCCTCCAGTTCTGCCCGTGTTGCTGCAAAAGACATTTCATTCTTTTTTATGGCTGACTAGTATTCTTTATATATACCATATTTTCTTTATCCATTCATCCATTAATGGAGACTTAGGTTGATTCCGTATCCTTGCTATTGTGAATAGTGCTGCAATAAACATGTAACTGCTGATTTTTTTTGGTATAATGGTTTCTGTTCCTTTGGGTTAATACTCAGTAGTGGGACTGCTGGATCAAATGGTAGTTCTAGCTTTAGTTCTTGAGGAATTTCCATACTATTTTATATAGAGGTTGTACTAATTTACATTTCCACCAACACTGTATAAGCATTCCCTTTCTTCCTCATCCTCACCAACATCTGTAGTTTTTTGACTTTTTAGTAATAGTCATTCTGACTGATATAAGATGATATTTCATTGTGGTTTTATTTTTCATTTAGCTGATGATTAGTGATGTTAAACATTTTTCATATGCTTGCTGACCATTTGTGTGTCATCTTATGCAAAATGTCTATTATGTCCTTTGCCCACTTTTTAATGGGGTTATTTGTTTAGCTATAGGGTTTTTATAGATACTCTATCAGGTTAAGGAAGTTCCCTTCTGTTCCCAATTTTCTAAGAGTTTTTGTTTGAATGACTTGACATTTATTAGTCTGATGCTTTTTTGGGGGAAGAAGCATCTATTGAGATGATATGGTGATTTTTTTTAGATTGATACAGTGAATTACATGGATAGATTTTCATTCTTTTTTTTTTTTTTTTTTTTGAGTCAGAGTCTCACTCTGCTGCCCAGGCTAGAGTGAGTGCCGTGGTGTCAGCCTAGCTCCCAGCAACCTCAAACTCCTGGGCTCAAGCAATCCTCCTGCCTCCACCTCCCGAGTAGCTGGGACCACAGGCATGCGCCACCATGCCCGGCTTTTTTGTATATTTTTAGTTGTCCAATTAATTTCTTTCTATATATAGTAGAGATGAGGTCTTGCTCTTGCTCAGGCTGGTTTCGAACTCCTGACCTTGAGCGATCCTCCCGCCTCGGCCTCCCAGAGTGCTAGGATTACAGGCGTGAGCCACTGCGCCCGACCAGATTTTCATTCTTGACATGAGCCCTACTTGATAATGATAGATTATTCTTTTTATAAATTGCTAGCATCTATTTGAAAATCTTTTGCTCCTGATTTTTATATTTATATCAATGTGGGTATGTAGTTTTCTTGTTCATGTTGTTGTAATGTTGACTTCATAAGTTGGTAAGTGTTTATATCCTGAAAGAGTTTATGTAGAACTGGTACTACTACTTCCTTAAATATTTTAAAGAATTTCCCAGTGAAACCATCTGGGCCTAAAGTTTTCTTTGTGGCAAGGCTTTTAATTATAAATTCAGTTTCTTTAATAGAAACAGTCAGGTTATTAGTTTCTTCATATTCTCTTTTGGAGACAGTATCTCGTTCTGTTGCCCAGGCTGGAGTGCAGTGGCATGATCATGGTTTACTGCAGCCTTGAACTCCCGGGCTCAAGAGATCCTCTACATTAACCTCCTGGGTAGGTGGGACTACATGTATTGTGCCACCAGGCCTGGCTAATTAAAAAAAATTTTTTGTGGAGATCAGGTCTTGATGTATTGCCCAGGCTGGTCTTGAACTCCTGGCCTCCAGCTATCCCTTCACCTCAGCCTCCTGGGTTGCTGGGATTACAGTGTGGGCCATGGTGCCTTGTTTGTTCTAGAGTGAACTGGGATAATTTGTGTTTTTGAAAGACTTTGTCCATTTCATGTGTTATCAAATTAACTAGTAAAAATTATTCATAATATTCCCTTATTCTTCTAATGTTGATAGGCTCTGTAGTGATATCCCATCTTTAATTACTGATATGGGTAATTTTGTCTTCTCTGTCTCTCTTTGACGTTGACCTGGCTAAAGACTTATCTATTTAACTTTTCAAATAAGTAGCTTTTGGTGTCCTTTGTTTTCCTTTTCGTTTCCTTCAGTTCCACAGCATTTATTGTCATTTTAAAATAACATAAGGATAATCAAAACAACATGAACAAATGTTTTAGAGCTATACTCCCCACAAAGTACACCTAAAATAACTGTATTGTCATCTCAGCAATTTCTCACTTCATTGATCGTTTCTAGTTGGAGACGCTTTGTAGCAGAGTAGTAGTATCTTCTTTTAGCGTGATCCGACCCAGTTGTTTTCTTGACTTTGTTTTAGAATGCGTCTCTTCTGCATCATCTAATACAAGGTTCATATACTCTTCAAAACCAAGGATACAGCCCTCTATCCTCATGTTCACTTGCTCATAGAAGCACACCTGAATCCCAGGATCTATTTTGTAAGTACCTGAAGATGAGGATGATGGGCTGCACCATCCCCTTCTATACTTTCTGGCCCTGGGCATGGTGTGCCATGGTGGAATCTTACAAAGACCCCTTTGTTTTTCTATATTGGCTTCTTTTTTGTTTTGTTTTCAATTTCATTGATTTTTGCTCTTTATTATTTCTTTCCTTTTGCTGATGTTTAATTTTGTCTCTTTTTTAAAGTTTCTTAATAAAGAAGCTTATATTATTGATTTAAAAACTTTCTTGTTTTTTAATGTAAGAATTTAATGTTATAAAATTTTCCTGTAAGTACTCTTTATGAACTACAAAGTTAGATATATTATGTTTTCATTTTTATTGAATTCAGAATATAATCTAATTTCCCTTTTGTCTTCCTTTTTTACTAACCGTGTGTTATTTAGAAATTTGTTGTTTAATTTCGAAATATTTAGGAATTTTATTGATATTTTTCTGATTTTTGATATCTAATTTAGTTCTCTGTGGTCAGAAAACACAATGTATGAATTTAATTCTTTATTGAGACTTGTTTTGTGGTTCAGTGTGTGGTCTGTTTTGGTTAATGTTCTATAAGTGCTTGAGAAGAATATGTGTTCTGCATTTGTTGGGTATAGTGTTCTATAAAGGTGAATTAGGTCAAGTTAGTTTGAATATAGTTTAAGTTTCTGTATATGTAATGATTTTCTGTATTCTCTCAGTTGTAGAGAGGAATGTTGATGTCAACTGGAATTATTTATTTGTTTTCTTTTTTTGTTGTTGTTGTTGTGAGATAGGGTCCTGCTCTTGCCCAGGCTGGAGTACAATGGCACAATTATAACTCAATATAAACCTTGAACTCCTGGGCTCAAGTGATCCTCCTGCCTCAGCCTCCTGAGTCACTAGGACTACAAGTGCACGCCACCGTGCCTGGCTGATTTTTAAAATTTTTTTTGTAGAGGCAAAGTGTTGATACGTTGTTGCCTAGACTGGTCTCAAACTCCTGGCCTCAAGGGATCCTCCCACCTTGGCCTCCCAAAGCAGTGGGATTACAGGTGTGAGCCACTGTGCCCAGTCCATTTGTTTTCAGAAAGGTAGAAAACCTGTAACTACAGAATTTAACTTGTTAGTTTAGCTTCTCTCAGGGATTGTAGTCCTATATTGCTTCTTATCCAGTATCCAAATAGTAGTTTTATATTTTTCTGGTTTTTCAGGTGTTATGACAGAAAGGTAAATCCTGTCCCAGTCAGTCTATTGGTGCTCAGAAGCAGACGTTGATCCCAAATTTGTATACAGCAAGTTTCAAAAACAACTTGATTGGTTTAAATTTTGTTGTAGTATTATGGCCAATACTGCACCATCATCATTGGTCACATTGTGACCAATATGCAGTGATATCACAGTTATTATGAATATGAATCTATGCTTTGATGCCTCATGGAATAAATGGAGTTGTATATCTCTGAAATGCCTGTTTGAGCTATTTAGCAGAATAGTTTATCCCAAATATAGGTTTCCTTATTAATGGACTCATTAGGATACTTGATAATCACTTAGTTCTGTAAAATTAGATATTAGTATAGTCAGTACTTAAATAGTGAGGAGCCGTTGCTTTTGCTTAGTAAACCAGCATCATTTAGAATAATTGCACATTATTCTTTCATGGAAACTGAGCTGTTAGTTTTATAAGCATAATTACTATTAATGGTAGTATAAATGACTCATTGAACAGAAGTTATACTTGGAGGTCTGCATGGCTTGCTGGTATTCTTTTCTGGCATTTAAAAAGCCTTAAACTTTTCTGTTTGCTTTACAGTGAGCTGTGATTGTACCGCTGTACTCCAATTAGTATATTGTAGAAAATATCAGAAGATAACAGAGAAGCAAAACCTAGTTCATTGACAATATTGACCATTGGTAATATTTGAGAAGCATGGAATATTATAGTTGCTACTAAGTAACAACTTAGAAATCACCATGTGATTTATGGTCATATATGTAAGTTAATAGAGACACAGTAATATTTGCTAAGGAAAGAAAAGAAATATGGGGCAGAGAAAAAGGAAGACTCATCCAGTTCTCCTTAGTTGCTAAAGTATAGAAGTTGAGTGACCTACATATCTTTCTTTGGAAGTTGTGCCTACCAGATAAGAAAAATGAGGTCAATAGTAGGAAATGCCTATTTTTGTGTGATGTGTTAGATTACTTGTCAGAAGTTTTCTTTAATGACTGCTGACCTTTAGTTTCTTTTCTTGCTGTTTAGAAATATAATAGCTTGAAGTTTGAAGTGTGGAACAATTTGTATAGATTGATAGTTTTGAATATTGTAACAATTTTTTTCTGGTTATAATTTTTCATTATAGATTACGTACAATTCTTTTTTTTAGACAGAGTCTCACTGTGTTGCCCTGAGTAGAGTGCAGTGGCATCAGCCTACCTCACAGCAACCTCAAACTCCTGGGCTCAAGCAATCCTCCTGCCTCAGCCTGCCGAGTGGCTGGGACTACAGGTGCATGCCACCATGCCCTGGCTAATTTTTCTATTTTTAGTAGAGTCTATTTTTAGTAGTTCTCACTCTTGCTCAGGCTGGTCTTGAACTCCTGAGCTCAAGCAAGCCTCCTACCTCGGTTCCCTAGAGTGCTAGGATTACAGGAGTGAGCCACCATGCCCAGCCTATGTACAAAATTTATTACTCTACTTGTATACTGAAGATTAGTGTGCTGTTGAGATATACTACTTGTCTCCTTCATGGCAGCCAGATAGTAATTAGCAGGGCAATTATTTAAAAGTTAGACTAAGTTTATTAGTATTAATAAATAATTACTGGTTTTGGTTTATATAGGATTTCTTGCACTGTTCATAGTTCACTTTAAAACTTTTTACTTTAGAGAAGATATTGACAGATTACAAATTATTTGAAAATACTATTCTTGTAATCTAAAATCAAATGAAAGTAGATTCCATTAAAACTGACAAGTAGAGTTTTTTTTTTATTTCTCTTATTTTAATGTATTTTACATAAGAATGAATCAGTTTCATTCATGGTTATATTAATTTGGCACCTGCTATGTTTAGGTGTTATCTGGTAAGTAAAACTATAAAGATGAAAAAATATGACCTGTATCTGCAAGGAACGTATTTACTTTGGGTTGGAAAACAAAGGAAAATATAGATAATTATAAACTCGCAATAAGTGAATTATCAGAGATGTTCTTACATCATAGAAACACAGAGGAGGGAAGCCAGATTGGAGAATAAGTAAGTATAGTTAGTAGTCTGAGAGAACATCTAGAGATACTTGCTTAGCCAAAGGTGGAAAAAAAAAGGCATTCTAAGCTGCAGTAAAAGGCTAGAGGAAAGACAATGTGGAGGGAGTGTATGGCTATGAGCCAAGGCCATCTGGCTATGTGGGTGAATGAAGGCTGAAATTTAGCCTGTGCTCTGCTATGCAGGTTTTGTGCCTTTGGAGTTGCGTATCTTGGAGGAAGTCCCTTTTTCAGATTACATCAGGCCAGGCCAGGCCAGGGGCTCACACCTGTAATCCTAGCACTTTGGGAGGCTGAGGTGGGAGGATCCCTTGTGGCCAGGAATTTGGGACCAGCCTGAGCAACATAGTGAGACTCGCTCTCTACAAAAAATAAAATTAGCTGGGAGTGGTGGTGCGCACCTGTAGTCCCGGCTACTTGGGAGGCTAAAGCAGGAGGATTGCCTGAGCCCAGGAATTTGAAGCTGTGGTGAGCTATGATCCCACCATTATACTCCAGCCTGGGTAACAGAGCAAGACCCTGTCTTAAAAAAAAAAAGAAAAAAAAAAGTGAGGATAGATGTTGAGAGGCTAGCAAATGACTGTTCTATATAGCTGTATGGAATGAACTGAAGGGGAAAAGACTAGAGATTGGAATGCTTGTTTGATAGGCTTTTTGGTTTAGAATTATGGTTCCCGGCTTTTTGGTTTAGAATTATGGTTCCCAACTGGTCCGGCCTACTAGAGGCCAGGACACAGAGCTCTGCCACGCCCCTCTTCTGTGGAAAAATTGGCTTGCACGAAACTTTTGGGGGGTGGTGCGCACAGCAGGGGATGAGTGGTGGGTGACTGAGTGAAGCTTCTTCTGTACTTAACAGCTGCTCCCTTCTCCATAGCTCGAATCACTGCATAAACTCTGCACAACCCTCCACCCCCAATAGAAAAATATTCCTCCATGAAACCAGTCCCTGGGGCCAAAAAGGTAGGCTGCTTTAGAACAAAGAGGTAACAGACCTGAACAAAATATTTGTAAATCACTGTGGAAGTGGAATCTGTAAAATTTAGTAACAAGTGCGTCTTTCAAATAAACAGATGACTGTAAAATGCCTAGATGATTTAGAAAAAGTTGATGAGGTATAATGGAAATCTGACTCTGTTACTTAGTAGCTGTGTGATAGTGAGCAAATTAATTTCTTTGAGCCTCTAGTGTAATTTGAGGTTATAATTATTTTTGGACTATTGTGAGAACTAAGTAAGCAAAATGCCTAGAATATAAAAAGAAGTCAATGAGTGTTCTCTTCCTTATTAAACACAAAAATAGGGAAGATTTCTTTTGGTTGTTTTTGATTTGGGGGTGCTATGGGGAGGTGCTGTGTTTTGTTATCTTTTTGTCCTTGGGTTTAGAACTTACACCTTTATATTTGGAGATTTTTATAGAAACAGATGGGAAGTATTTTAAATTAAAAATCAGTTTTAGATTTAGAATTTTAAATAAGCCTTTTATTTTTATTTAATAATTTTAGGTTTATAGAAAAATTGCAAAGATAGTACAGAGTTTCACATACCTTTTATCTACCTTCCTCTGCAGTGGTGCCCAACCATTTTGGCACCAGGGACCGGTTTCATGGAAGACAGTTTTTTCATGGGTCCAGTTGGGATGGGGGAAGGCTTAGTTTATGTGGTGATGCAAGTGATGGGGAACAGGGGCTGTAAATGCAAATGAAGTGCTTGCCCACTGCTCACCTCCTGCTGTGCAGCTGGGTTCCTAAGTTTGATGGACAACAATTTTTCCATGGGTGTGGCGTGGGGAGCAGGGTGCAAAGCTCAGGTGGTGATGGGCGGCCCAGTTCCTAACAGGGCTCTGACCAGTATGGGGCCCCAGCCCGGAGGTTGGGGACTGCAGCTCTAGTCTTAACATCTTAAATAACCGTGGTGCATTTGTCAAGCCTAAGAAGTTAATAATACAAATAGTATTATTAATTAAACCACCGACTTTACCAAGATTTTCTAACATCCTTTTTCTGTTTTAAGATCCAATTTAGGATACCACTTTGCATTTAGCAGATTTACATTTTTAGTTTCAGTTCTGTTAGGCCAGCCACTCAACCCTTCAGGCCCTTGTGTATAACATAAATATTGAAATAAAAAATACCTAAGGTACCCAGGGAGGGCACAGTGCTTAGTTACAAATGCAGCTTAAAAGTGGATCTTCATATAGCAGAATTTATAATGGAGATAATTGAGGGCAGATACGTATTTTCTTAAATAATTCAAAGTAGTCCATATTTTGTTGCATATTAGTTCTTCTCAGGTTTGGGCATAATTTGGTATAGGCTACGTTGTTTATACAGTTGTGTCACATACTGTTTTGGTCAAAAATGGACCATATATATGATGGTGGTACCATAAGATTATAATACCATATTTTTGTGGTACCTTTTCTATATTTAGATATGTTTAGATACAAATGCTTACCATTGTGTTGCAGTGGGCTACGGTATTCAGTGCAGTAACATGCTATACAGGTTTGTAGCCTAGGAGCAATAGGTTATACCATATAGCCATTGCTATGTCATCTAGGTTTGTGTAAGCTGATGTTCCCCCAATAGTGAAATTGCCCAGTGATGCATTTCTCAGAAGACAGCCTCCACCATTAAGAGACATAAGACTGTTTTTTAAATTACTGCTCCTTTCTATTTCTAAGGTAGGTCTGTATTAGGGAGAATATCATATTAGAAATAATTTTAAGACAGTTGTATTTAATCCCTCAGATTCTCCTATTCAGAAATTATTGAACACACCAGCCAATAGTCTTGAGTTATAATCTACTTTGATTCAATAGTATGTTCAATTAAGTAGCTACAGGGCTTTTAAGGACCTTGACACATAATATTTGACTGATCATTACATTATTAATTTTTTAACCTAAATTTACACTTAATTATGTTAGCTTTCAGTCTTCTAATTCAGTGACTTTCAACCTTTAGTTTACCAAAAAAAGCTGCTTATAAAAAACTTGCAGATTACTCCACTATACTACAGACTGGATAACAGAGTAAGATCCTGTCTCTAAAAAAAATAAATAAATAAATTTAAAAAAATGCAGATTCCTGCAGTTTTTTATTTCTGGAAATTTTGATTTAAGTTTGATGAGGGACCAAGAGCATACATTTTAAATAAACACACCAGACCGGGCGAGGTGGCTCATGCCTATTATCCTAGCACTCTGGGAGGCCGAGTCTGGTGGATCGCTCGAGGTCAGGAGTTAAAGACCAGCTTGAGCAAGAGCGAGACCATGTCTCTACTAAAAAAAATAGAAATTAATTGGCCAACCAAAAATATATAGAAAAAATTAGCCGGGCATGGTGTCTCATGCCTGTAGTCCCAGCTACTCGGGAGGCTGAGGCAGAAGGATCGCTTGAGCCCAGGAGTTTGAGGTTGCTGTGAGCCAGGCTGACGCCACGACACTCTAGCCCGGGCAACACAGTGAGACTCTGTCTCAAAAAAATAAATAAAATAAAAAAAATAATAAATAAACACACCAGGAGATTCTCATGTAGGTGGTCTATGGACTATACTTTGAGAAACACTATAATTTGACAAATGCAAATGTGTACCAAAAATTTATATATACTGTCACAATTTCTGCTTATCAAAACCATATTTTTCATTATTCATCTGAGTAATTTCTATGTTCACTTTAACATTTCTTGAACATCTAGTATCTGTGAGAGACATTGTGTTAAATACATCAGATTCAAGATAAATGTGATAGCCTCTGCCTTTCAGAAACTCACCTAGTGGTAGGGTGATAGATATATAAAAAAAATAGTTCAGTACAGTGAGATGATGTAAGCACTAATTGAATGTAAACAAATCTTATGGGAGCACACATATACACAAAACCAATTAACTGTGCCTGGAAGTTGTTGGGTTGAGGAAAGTTTCGCAGTAGAGATGATAACTAGAAATTGAATAAAGAAGAGGGGTTTGGCAGGAAGTGCTTATTGGTCATGAACACTATGTTTTTTATACATATTTAACCCTTACAAAACCTCCAAGACATAGGTATTATTATTTTTCCTATTTTAATAAATGAGAATACTGAGGTCAGAGAGATTATTACTTTCTCAAGGTTACACAGTTAGTATATTGGCAGATCCCAGTTTTGGAACTTGGATAATATGATTCCAGAACCTGTGTTCTTAATTACCTGTGTGTTCAAGTTTCTATGGAAGGAGGAGCATGGTGAAAAACTGAGAGGGCTGTGTCATCAGAGCACAGGAATTTGGAGGGAGATGCAGCTAAAAAGGTAGACAGGGTCAGACCATACAAATCCCTGAACCTAGTGTTAAGGATTTTTGTTTCAACCAAAATGCAGTGTAAAGACATGGAACACTTTTTTCTTTTCTTTTCTTTTTTTTTTTGAGTCAGAGTCTCACTCTGTTGCCCGTGCTAGAGTGCCGTGGCATCAGCCTAGCTCACAGCAACCTCAAACTCCTGGGCTCAAGCAATCTTCCTGCCTCAGCCTCCTGAATAGCTGGGACTACAGGCATGAACCACCATGCCCGGCTAATTTTTTCTCTATATGGTTTTAGTTGGCCAATTAATTTCTTTCTGTTGTTAGTAGAGATGGGGTCTCGCTCTTGCTCAGGTTGGTTTTGAACTCCTGACCTTGAACGATCCGCTGGACTCGGCCTCCCGGAGTGCTAGGATTATAGGCATGAGCCACCGCGCCCGCCCACGACATGGAACACTTCTAAATACAGGGAATGACATGATCAGATTTGCATTTTGAAACATCATTCTCATTGTAGTAGACCAAATTGACTGGAGGGTGTGCCAAGAGTGTATGTATACAGTGGCACCATTTAGGAGGTTGTTGCAGAAAGTAGCCCAAGTGAGATAAAGTAGTAGCTTGGAATAAGGAGGTGATTATGGAGATGGAGGAAAGTGGACCAATTTAAGAATGTTTAGGAGGACAAATCTGTAAGACATGATGATGGATTGAGTTCTGATTGCTGAATTGGATACATTTGGGTGACACACTTTATTTTATTTAGGAAACTCAGAAAATTGGTTTGAGCAACTAGCTTATTTTGATTTAGAAGTGCCTTTGAGATACTGAAGTGGAGATATTAAGTAGGTAGTTTAATAGGAACTTAAAATTTTCTATTTAGTAAATATATGAGCTGCTCATTCTTTTCTCTCTGATAAACACTGCTGCTTAGTAACTTTTCCAGGGCCTTATGACAGTTATCTCTTGAGTTATTGGTAATAAAAAAAGAATGTAAATAGTTTGATTCTCGGCTATTAGGGCTAATAGAATATAAAAAGATTCTTCACTATTGAAGCAATTAAGGCAGCTGTGTTACAGTTCTCCGTTGGAGAATGACAGAACCAAGGATATACTCTGGAAAAGGATGAGTGAAAAGAGGGCAGAAGGGCAAATCTCAATTTAAAATAACAATTTAAAAGCTGTATATTTTGAAGATTGAATTAAATCTTTGCTTCCTTTTTTTTTTTTTTTTTGAGACATAGTCTCATTCTGTTGCCTGGGCTAGAGTGCCGTGGCATCAGCCTACTTCACAGCAACCTCAAACTCCTGGGCTCAAGCGATCCTTCTGCCTCAGCTTCCCAAGTAGCTGGGACTACAGGCTACCATGCCTGGCTAATTTTTTCTATATATTTTTGGTTGGCCAATTAATTTCTTCCTATTTTTAGTAGAGACAGGGTCTCGCTCTTGCTCAGGCTGGCCTCGAACTCCTGACCTTGAGCAGTCTGCCCGCCTTGGCCTCCCAGAGTGCTAGGATTACAGGCTTGAGCCACTGCTCCCGGGCTTTGCTTCCTTTTTGATAATAAAATAATTCTTGGCTTACCTAAACTACAGTTAACAAAGTTATTGTAGAGCTACAATGTGACTAGTTTTATACCTGAAGGAAAGTATTTTTTCTTTATTTCCCCTATCATATTTTTTGCTATACTGATAAATCACCACGTTAGGTTATTAAGTATGAAATGTCTGATTTCCTTAAGTACTAAATTTGACAGTTGATATCTCTGGTATTTCACTTTGACACTTCTTGTTTTATTTTTCTTGTGAAGGTACATCCTTAGTCTTTCAAACGCAATTTGGCTTGTTATTATCTTTCAAAATTTTTTTAGATCAATTTTTGTGAAACCATGGATAAGTCAAAAATTTGAGTTATTTTTGAATATGAGTTCCACATTTCGAATATGCAGCACAGACAGACAGCATGGAATATCAACTGAAGTGTTTGGGAAGGATGTGGCGAATGAATGCACAGTACTTCAATGTCATTGTGGTGATTTTAATCTTGAAAATGAGCCACATGGGCAACCTGAGACCAAGGTGGATAATGATGAGCTGAAAGCTGCAGTGAAAGCGAATCTGTCTCAACCTATGTGTGAATTAGCAGCAAGGTTTGATGTTGCTGTTCCAACAATTTTGAAACAAATGGGCAAGGTAAAGAAGCTGGATAGATGGATTACGCATGAATTAAATGAGAGTCAGAAAAGACATCATCTCAAAGCTTGCCTTTCTTTGCTGTCATGACATAAAGGCGAACCATTTCTACACCCTTTTTTTTGAGTCAGAGTCTCGCTCTGTCTCCTGGGCTAGGGTGCCATGGCATCAGCCTAGCTCACAGCAACCTGAAAGTCTTAGGCTTAAGCGATCCTTCTGCCTCAGCCTCCTGAGTAGCTGGGACTACAGGCATGCACCACCACGTCTGTCTAATTTTTTCTTTTTTTAGTGGAGACAGGGTCTCACTCTTGCTTGGGCAGGTCTCAAACTCTTAACCTTAAGCGATCCTCCCGTCACGCCTCTGCCTCCCAGAGTGCTAGGATCATAGGTGTGAGCCACTATGCCTGGCCCCTATGCCATATTGTTATGTGTGATGAAAAATGGATTCTTTTTGACAGTTGCAGGCATACTGGTTTGATAAAGATGAAGTGCCAAAATGCACAATCCAAAACTGAATGTTCATCAAAAAAAGCTAATGGTGTCTGATGGTCCAACGCTGGTATTATCCACTATAGCTTCATGAAACCTGGTCAGTTGATTACAGTGGATGTCTGCTGCAACCAATTGGACGAAATGATGAGGATGCTTGTGATTAAGCAGCCAAGAGTGGTCAATAGAGACAGGTCAGTCCTCTTGCAAGATAATGCTTCATCACATGTTGCACAAACAATGCTGCTCAAACTATAGCAGCTGGATTTGGAAACTCTTCTGTCATCCACCATGTTTACCAGACCTTGCACCAACTGACTACCACTTCTTCTTGGCTTTGGACCACTTCTTGTAAGAAAAAATATTTAATTTTCAACAAGCTTTGGAAAATGCTTTTGCGATTTCATCGCCACTCACTCCCCAGGCTTTTCGCTGCTGCCATGAACAAGCTACTGTTAAGATGGCAAGACTGTGTCAGTAGTTTAGACACAATTGATTAATTGTACTGCTTCTTATTTGAGATACAATAAAGTACACTTTGGATTCAAAATTAGACATTTTATGTTTAATGATCTAGTATTTCTTCTTTTGAGAATTGCCTATTGATTTTTTAAAAAAATTTCATTTGTAAGACTTTCTTTTCCCCTTTTTTAATTGACAAAAATTGTATATAGTTATTGTGTAGAAGATGTTTTGAAATATGTATACATTATGGAAATGACTAAATTGAGCTAATCAACATACATTACCTCTCATATTTGTGATTTTTTTTGTGATAAGATTTCTCTCGATGTTATTTTCTTATTTATTTGCAAGAGTTCTTTATTGATTTTCTTTTTGGGAGGTAAGTCTTATTTATTTCTAAGACCCCTTTATTCCTATGAATACAAAGTAGTTTGAAAATATTTTTAGCAGTTTGTGGTTCATCTATTAATTTTTAACAGTTTGGATTACTTCATATTTTAAAGTTTACATATACACTAGCTATTCTTTTTTGTTAGAGTTTCTTATTTACTTTTATCCTGAGTCTTTTCCCATTGTGACATAAGAAAAATATTCCAGTCATTTTTTCAGTTTTTGTTTCTGATTAAACTCAGTCCCTCTCTGATTAAGTTTGGCATATGACATATAAGGTATAATAATCAAAGTAGGCTTTTTTGAAGTAGAAAACCTGGAAATGAGAAGTAGGTTTTACATTCTATTTTAATTCTAATTGAGTGAAAGCCTACTGATAAGGACTGTTTTAACTCTAGACTTTATGGAAAGAATGCTATGGTGGATTATCAATCTTTCCCATAGGTATGGGGGAAGGGTATTGAGAAGACTGTGACAACATTCATATCTACAATCCCAAATTTGAACATTGTTCCATTAGTATTTATTGACTATTCTATTGGAAATATCATCTTTATATATATTCAAAGGAAAAGTGGTTTTATGGAATTTTTTTTTTTTTTTTGCTGTTTTTGTCCTGTTAACTATTGGGATTATGTGAGCAACAAAATAAACCTAAAAAGTTTTCCTACTTTTCTGCTTTGATGCTTGAAAATACCTATAAAACTTATTAGGTTCTACAAACTGGGAGGTATCAGTCTTCTAGACTTCAAGCTGTACTATAAAGCAATTATAATCAAATCAGCCTTTTATTGGTACAAGAACAGAAGCATTGATCTTTGGAACGGGACTGAGAATCCAGAGATGAATCCATCTGTATATGGTAACCTAATCTTTGATAAACCAGTCAAAAATATACATTGGGGAAAAGAATCTTTTCAGTAAATGGTGCTGGGAAAACTGGATAGCTACATGCAGAAAAATGAAACTGGATCCCTATCTCTCACCTCTCACAAAAATTCACTCAAGATGGTTAACAGACCTAAACTTAAGGCATGAAACCTTAAGAATCTTAGAAGAGGATGTAGGCAAGACTCTTTCAGACATTGGCCTAGGCAAAGAATTCCTGAAGAAGACTCCCAAAGCAATTAATGCAGCAAGAAAAATAAACAAATGGGATCCGATCAAATTAAAAAGCTTTTGCACAGCCAAATAAACTATCACTAGAGAAAATAGACAACCTACAGAATGGGAGAAAATCTTTGCTCTCTACACCTCCAACAAAGGTCTGATAACAAGAATCTACCTAGAACTCAAAAACAAGAACAAGAAAAAATCAAACAACCCCATTTATAAATGGGCAAAGGAGATGAACAGAAACTTCTCCAAAGAAGACAGAATAATGGCCAGCAAACATATAAAAAAATGTTCATCATCTCTAATCATTAAGGAAATGCAAATCAAAACCACAATGAGATACCACCTAACTCCAGTGACATTGGCCTCTATCAAAAAATCCCAAAACAACAAATGCTGGCGAGGATGTGGAAAGATAGGAACACTCTTACACTGTTGGTGGGACTGTAAATTGGTGCAACCTTTGTGGAAAAGAATTTGGAGATGCCTCAAAGAGCTAAAAATAGAATGACCATTTGATCCAGCAATAGCATTATTGGGCATCTACCCAAAAGAGCATAAGACATTCTATGATAAAGATATCTGCACCTGCACCTTATGGCAGCACAATTCACTATTGCTAGGTCATGGAAACAACCCAAATGCCAGTCAATTCATGAGTGGATTGTTAAAATTTGGTATATGTTCACAATGGAATATTATTCAATTTTAAGAAACGACAGTGAGCTACCACTGCTAATATTATCCTGGATTAAGCTTAAGCCCATTATTCAATGTGAGATGACAGAAGACCCAAAGAATGGGCCCTACTTGTACTCGCCATCAAATTGGCATTGACTGATTAACACTATGGTGCTCAAATGGTGGGAGTGTTCACTAGGGTTTGGGGGGTGGGGGGTAAACCCACGTCAGAGCGACATGGTGGGCACTGTGGAGGGGTGGGACATGCTTGAAAAGTAGTTGGGGAGCGGAATTAGGAGTCTCAATAGGGGAAAGGAATTCCTCTAAAACTGATTTATGTGATTAACTGTACATCTTGGTAAACTCACTAAAAATCATTTAATCGTACACTTAAAATGGGGTAAAGGCATGATATGTAAAGTATACTTCAATAAAGAAAAAAAATGTACAGTCCAAAATATTTGCTGATGAATCTTGATAGAAAGTATAAGAAAATTAGAAAGGTCAATAATCACTTCAAGTTGGCCAGAAAAACTGGAAAATGAAGTTGCTACTTATTGAAATAGGAAAAATAATGTAGGAAGCAGTAACAATAGAATTAACACTAAAAGCACTTTGCTTAGCATGAGATTGAAGGGATATATGTGTGTGGCGGGATACTGAATGAAATATGTTTTAATGTCCTGCCAAAGAGCACCAGAGTCATCACCATAAACAACGAACACTAGATGGTCCATATTTTTTTAAAAATATCCATTAATAATTAGAGCCATAAATAATCTTTTCGGGTTTACAAAACTAGACCAAACAGTTTCTTTCACAGTGTACTTTTCTCCACTCTCTCTCTCCACCCATCGATATATAATCAAAACATCAGCAAGGAGGAGAAATGTAAGAAAATCTCTGTTATCACTCAGGGGAAATCAGTGACAGGAATAAAATGGTGTTTATCTCCCCTACCTATTTGGGAGAGAAGTAGGATTCTTCCTCATCAAGCAGAATGAGAAGAACTTATATTTAGAGATTCATCCTTAGAGACATAGATGCTGCTGGAGGCCTCTGCAAGACGAAAAACTGGTCTCTCATTACTGGGCTATTAAGTCTCAGACTCACCCATATGCCACTATGAGGGAGGTGATTGGACAACTTGACACATGTTGCTGCATTTGGTGTTTAGTATTTTTTTTTTTTTTTGACAGTGATATAGCTTGACGGAGAAGCCTAAAGCAGGGGAGCAATAAGGATCTGTGGCTTCCATGCCTGGGAAGAAGACAATGAGGAGAACTTAGTGGCTACTTGGGCTCCATGAGGAGTGTCATATGGCTGGCTGCCCAAGGCCTCTGCATCAGAAACAGCAATGCAATACCCAGAAATGGTCTGTAATGGACCACTGCCGGAGCAATATTAAGACAGAGCTCCTCCTTTATAAAGAGGTCTTCACAGAAAGATGGAACTGGGGTAAACTTAAGATGCTTCCCTGAAATTCATGAACCTTATGGCCTGAAACCATTAATAGAAGATAAAACCAAAGTAAGCCAGATTAAAAACATAGATGTTTTCTTCCCAAAACAAGAAATGAAGTTCACTGTCTCTTCAGTAAACAAATGAAGTTCACTGTCTCTTCAGATATTTTTCTTAGTGTCAATCCCTCAATCCCAGAATGGTAAAATCTTCACAACAGAGAGGAAGAATGTATCTCAGAATCAGATCATAATACTCTCATTCTTCCTTCTGCTGGGATACGAGGAAGAAAAATGAAAGAGCAATCAATGCCCTCTTTCTATTTCAACTACGTTATAACAAGAAACCAGCTTGGACTATGCTTGAAGGAGTGAGTTGCATGGGATTAATCATCCATAAAATTAAAAATAACATTTTCTAACAGAAATTAACAGAAAATTAAACATGTTTAAACAGAACTATTCTAGACATTTAACAAGAAAGAATGAACAGTAACCTATGGGATATTCCTGAGGTATTTTTGTGGATAAGGAGAGAGGGAACCTAGGGATCATAGTTAAAAGTAATGATTGGAGAAAAAATTTAAGAATATTAACACCCTAATTAGTTGAGACCTCAGTAAATCTCATATATGTATACATGTTTCTGTCATCTTGAATGATATCAACTGTTCCTAATAATTTCCCTTTGTTTTCTTCCTTTCTGTAATGTAGTTGTAAGAGTAAACTTCAAAATTATATTTTTTAGCCCTTAAAAGGATATATAGGGCAATAACACGTTGAATGCTTTCCTAAAATAATAATATAAAATGTACATTTAATGGTAAATGTCCTCTGCTGTGAATTTATACAAATTCTGATCGGCTCAGAAAAAGAGAAGCCCATTTCTGGTTGAAAGAAAATATTTAATATTTATTTCAGATAATCCACCTTAAGGGGAATGATGAATCAATAGATTCATCATTCACTACAGAGTCTTTAAAGGTATGTTAGGTGATTCTCCATGTATCAAAGATACATAACTTTAAAAAGAAAAGTGTGCATAGATTTTAGATAATTTTAAATCATCAAAGCACACACC
>CAUYRT010036828.1:0-26503 GCA_963574885.1 Lepilemur ruficaudatus | reverse complement strand
AAAAAAAAAAAAAAAAAAAAAAAAAAAAAAAAAGATTTGACTTTCCCAGTGTTGCATGAAGACTAAAGAGCGAATTCATTATTCTGCTTTGCAATGCAGTTTCCGGAAACCAACGGAGATAAGAAGCAGAAAATAACTATGTTAAACTTTTACTGACTCCTAAAAAACTGGGAGTTAGATTTAACCATTTATCATGATTTATAAGAGTCATTAAAAAAAATCAGGTCGTTAAACCATGTAGAAATAGTATGCAAAAAGTCTGCAAAACAAAACCTAAAACAGACTTTAACCATGTTGAAGGAGAGAGAGTATCTAGAACTGTGGATCTTCCAGATATTTTGTTATTATACCACGGCTCCAACTGTCTGTTATCTTCCACCATTTTCTCTTGAAACCTTTCCTTTAGGATTAAGACGGCTGCATTGAAAGTCGTCTGCAAGTTGTATCTTTCCTCAAGGAAAGTTTTCCCATTCACATCAGTCTTTCCCAGTGCTATGGCTTTCCAAGCGATGCAAACTCCAGATGGAGCTCACTGAAATAAATATTGTCATCTCTCATTCCAAACCAAAATAACTAAAGAAAGTGTAAATGGACCAATACACCTATACACCTGGCTGGGTGTATTCTTGCATTCTAGGGCGGCTCTCCATACTGGCTGAGCCGTGGGGAATGGGTTCTTGGTAAACAAGATACTGTTGCTGAGTTAGATTTCTTTCTTTCTTTCTCCTTCCTTCCTTCCTTCCTTCCTTCCTTCCTTCCTTCCTTCCTTCCTCCCTCCCTCCCTCCCTTCCTTCCTTCTTTCCTTTCTTTCCTCTCTTTCTCTCTTTCTCTCTTTCCTTTTTTTTTTTTTTTTTTTGAGATAGAGTCTTGCTCTGTCACCCATGCTAGAGTGCCGTGGTGTTAGCCTAGCTCACAGTAACCTCAAACTCTTGTGCTCAAGCGATCCTCCTGCCTCAGCCTCCTGAGTAGGCTGGGACTACAGGCAGCACCACCACACGTGGCTAATTTTTCTATTTTTTGTAGAGACGGGGTCTCACTTTGTTGTCCTGGCTGGTCTTGAACTCCTGGGCTCAAGCTATCCTCCTGCCTCAGCTGGGACTACAGGCGTGTACCACCACGCCTGACTTTTTTCTATTTTTAGTAGAGACGGCGTCTCGCTCTTGCTCAGGCTGGCTGAGTTAGATTTCAAGCCCTGTGTGCAAATTTTCTGCAAGAACCCATATGCTTGGTGATTGGTTCTACTTTGTGTACACTTTGCTCATCCTACAGAAGAGATTTCCGTTTCTCCCCAGTTGCTATAATCACACTATTTGCAGGTTTGATGACCATTGGAGGGGAACCTCCAGCTACAGCAGCCAAAGCATATTCAGTCTGGACAAGTTTACCAGATGGGCTGAAACTAACTGTGCTCAGTCCACCATCATTTCCTGAAGAGCCCTCAGTGTGTGTATTTAAACGTGTGTGGCGTGCTAGGACTTCAGTGGAACGCAGAGTCCCTTGGGGGCTGCTAAACTTCCCCAACCAAGAAATTCTCAACTGAGGGAGGAAGGGAGGTTCTGTCCCCCCACGCTCCCAGGGGATGCCTGCTGATGTCTGCAGACATTTTTGTTCATTACAACTTGGTGGGTGTTCAGGGCCTCTCATGGGTGGAGGCCAGCGAGCACCCACAGAGGCCACTCAACATTCTACAATGTACAGGACGGCTTCCATAGCAAAGAATGTTCCAACCCCAAATGTCAACGTCAGTAGCGCGAGGAGGAGGGACTCCGGTTTTGACTTTTGAGGTTATCACCCAACGTGGTGTTACAATGGATCGCTCGATCGCAGAGACGCAGTGTGTCCGAGCGAAAGAGGAAGTCTGCCAACCCGTGTGACTGTAGATCAAGAATTTGTAAACCCTGTGTTGGCATTTCTTATTTTCTTTAATATATCAAGAGTCTTTAAGAAAGAATAAAAAAAGAAGTGGCCCTGCTGGGAGGGGGCTGATTGAGGATATAGACTCGGTCCCAGAAAAATGGGGTTTCCTATGTCATCCCACCAGGGGCAGGGCTGAATTGGATGTGGACTCAGCCCCAGACACAGTTCCCTCGGAAGTACGTGGTCTGAGGGGACCTCTGCTTTCTTCTGTCTCAGGGTATCCCTTGGGCTTCCTGATGGCCTTTAGGAAATGAATCCAGAGGAAGGACAAGGGGGAAGTCAGTGGAGAGGGCAGAGGTGGCCTTCTAGTATTCAGAGCTTTTGGGATCTGGTACTGCCCCAGATGTAGAAAGGTCGGTGACGTAGAATGCCTATGGGGACAAAGAGGAGAGGAGTTTGGGGTGAGTGATGTCACCCACACCCCTTCCCAGCCTGGGCTTCTCCTGGGCTCCAGTCCTGGGAGGTCAGGAGAGCTAACTGTGCCTGTGGCTCCCAGGCGAGCACAGTCACCCTGGTACCCAGGCGTCCCACGCATCACCTACCACCCAAAAGGCCATCAAGGCTCCTTGCAGGAATCCAATGACCACATCATAGGGGTGGTGCCAATAGTCCAAGGTCCGGATGTAGCCGGTGACCAGAGCCAGGGATTAGAAGAGGAACTGGAAGGTTGGCCGTAAGAACCTGGTCTTCTGTCCCCAGGGGCGTACCTGCACATAAAGCTGGGGAACGGTGGGGAGAGTGGGCAGCACCTTGAAGACCAGGAGCCCATATCTAGAGGGACCGACCGCATTTTTTGTGGCCACCTGTGCAGCAGGACATTCTACCTTGCCAGTTTTGTATGACAATGGAATTCACCATGTAAGGCGGGTTATTGGCTGTGGCCCCCGAAAACATCAGCATAAGAGAGTTTTACCCTATTAACTATTTAGTGTTGGGAGGATGTTAGACACTGAATGGAGGATTTGACAAGCAGTCAACTGACACCGTACAGGTGGGCCCGATACTGTGGCCCAATACTCTCACCTCCTGCAAGCATTGGATCTCCAATCAAATCGGGCCAACCTCATCAATGAACCCTGCAAAAGTTGAGGCTGGGCCCCTGATTTTGATATGGAAAACAGAAAACCAAAAAATTCCTGTTTTTAAACATAAGGTTAATCTACCTCCTTGATAGAGCAGCAAGAACGAGAAAGTGGCTGTTGTATGTTTCAGGGAGAAATCAGGCAGTACCGTCCCAAGGTGAGGGAATTCCCAGACACCCAGAGCATTCTGCTCACAAAATTGACCACCCTTTCTGAGGTCCGCAAAACCAGGAGAAGGCCTGTGTCCTAGCTGTGTGTGATCTGTCTGCCATCTGGGGCTGGGGTGAGCCTCAAGGCACTGCTGATGTGCACCCCAGCCCCCAGTCCACCCAGGGGGTGGGGACGGAGGACAGAGGGAGTCCACTTTGCCTATTATTAATAAGGATAGTCATGTTTAGACCAGATCTATGGCCAGATCCTGTTCTAAGCACTTAACGTGCATCAGCTTGTTTATATTTTAACTTGTGAAACCACAACTAGGAAGCAGGTGCTGTCTGCATGCCCATTTCACAGATGAGGAAATGGAGGCCCAAGGACATTGAGTATCTCACTCAAGCGTCACACACTGCTGAGGCTGGGAATAGGGCCAAAAGAGCCCTGCATTCTGGGTGCAAAGCCCTTACTCTTTGTCACTATGGGATGGCTGTATTTACTTTGTAACTTTTTTTTTTTTTTAAAGAGAGAGAGAAAAGGGCTTGCAGTCCAGTGAGTTGTCTTTCAGGAAGAAAATATTGCTGGAGTTGAGGCAGCTGTGTGACTGTCACATGCCCTGTGACCTGGGCCTCTGTCTATGTCATATGTCTGCTCACCATGGTGCCTGGTGCTCTGGGCTGGCTCCGATGGGTGCAATCAGCTTCCAGCTCCCAAATCTAAGCTCTCTTTGTGTGCTGGGCCCCTGGATCACTGGCTGCTTCCCAAAGGTCCTTCCCGCCTCCTCTACCTGGCCACCCCTTCCACCTTCGCCTCAGCTGGGTTTGCTTTTCTT
The DNA here is from genome assembly GCA_963574885.1 of Lepilemur ruficaudatus. Classification (NCBI taxonomy): domain Eukaryota; kingdom Metazoa; phylum Chordata; class Mammalia; order Primates; family Lepilemuridae; genus Lepilemur; species Lepilemur ruficaudatus. Next base: position 22,519 of record CAUYRT010036828.1, on the reverse strand, counting down.
TCAGCCCTGGTGGAGACCCAGTCCTGCAAGGGCCCTCTCCAGCTGCAGTCAGGGGAAGACAGAGCTTTCTGGAAGCCACTGTTCCAGGACAGGGACACTGAATGAGTCTTAAGAGAAGCGGTCCCAACTCCAGGAGGCACACACACAAGCTCTGTGGAAGCTGTGCCTGGCACTGCTGGTGCCCAGTATGGGAGGAGGGTGGGAGGAGACAATGGAGTGTTCTATGGCTTTGCTGGGTGTGTGGCCAGCCTCCTGCTGACACCCACCACCAGATAAACCATGCAGTACATCCCGAGGGAGGCTTGCTCAGAGCAGAAGGATTTCCTGGGAGATGAACAGGGAGGAGGGCTGAGATCAGCAGGGAGCCGGGATAAGGAGGGGATGCTTCCTGAGAGTCCCCTCCCTGTCCACTGCTTGCCTGGCATTGAGGACGTCCTCTGGGTGCCCAGTGCAGGTGTAGTCGGTGATGTAGCTGCTCTCACAGTTGAAGGAGGCTGGGTCTGGCAGGCAAACGGCCAGGAAGTGGGGCCGCAGGCGTCCTGTGGTCATCTTGGTGATGCTGGCCAGGGAGAAGCTGGCCACGCTGCCAAAAATGAAGGTGACCAGCTGCTTGCAGACCACGATCACGTAGGTGCTGCCCAGTAGGGCCTGCGGGCTCAGCAGGAGGTTCCGGAGGTGGATTATCTCTCCCAGGCTGATCTACAGGGCCGCATGGGGAGGGCAGGGGAGGGTGGCGTGGGTGGAGGTGGGGCGTGAACCACTGCTGGGGCAGGGGGGACAAGAGAGTGGTAGGGCCTCAACGCTATGTCTCAGCTCGCATGTCCCCTCTTCATATGGAAAAGGAACGGGTGCAGTTTTCCACTAAACCCAGAAGGGCGGGGCTTCTCATTTCACCACACACGAAAATGGGAGACTTTGCTCACCACTGTGCCTGAACCGGCCAGGATTTCCTCTTTCATTAGGGCAAGGGGCATGGCTTCCCCTTACACCAAGAAAGGAGAGTGGGTCATGCCCCTAATTTAGGTCAGGCGTGGGCAAGAGTCTTATACCTGAAAGGGGTGGGACTTCCTGTTACACCAGGAAAAGGGGTGGGTCTTCCCCCTATTTTATGTCAGATATAGGCAGGATTTCCTGGCCCATATCTGAAAGGGGCGGGACTTCCGGTCACAACAGGAGAAGGGGTGGGGCTTTCCCTATTTCAGGACAGATATAAGCAGGATTTCCTGTGCCATATCTTCAAGGGCCGGGACTTCCTGTTATACCAGGAAGAGAGGATAGATTTCCTCCCAAGTGCCTGAAAATGGTGGGACTTCCTTTTTCACCACCAGGAAAAAGCGATGGGACATTTCCCCCATGTTTGAAAGTGGGGGGTTTCCTTACTCCCCAGAAAAGGGGCCTGCACTGCTCTCTGCTTTATGCATATTAGGGATGGGGGTTTCCTGTCTGCTAGGGGAAGGGGGCTGAGCTTCCTCCTGCTCCACGCCTAAGGCCCAGAGGCAGTTGTCTCTTCTGTCCTATGTCAACAAGGGGTGAGCTTTACCTTTTCCTCCAGAAAAGGTTTTTCTTCTATGCCATCAAGCAGCGGGAGTTCACGTTTCATGAGGATAAGGGGTATGACTTCCTCCTGCTTCAGGGCAGTGCTTCCCACTTTTCCAGGAAAAGGGTGAAGGTGGCCAGCCCCTTACCGTGAAGACGGAGATTAAGAAGCCTATGGTGATGAGTGCCGAGTCCTCGACGACGTAGTGGGACACCTGGGGGTATCTGATGGTGGTGTCATTACAAAAGAGGCCTTGGAAGTGGGGTGCCACCAAATCACTCTCACTCAGTAGGGTGGGAACACTGACTGCAGGGGGCAGAGAAGACCCTACTCATGGTCGACTCACCTGAGGCCTACTCTCCTTAAACCTCTGGCCAGTCTGTCTTCCCTGAGTCTCCACAGCCTGGACAAGGTGGGAAGGCAGGGATGCTGCGGTCAGCATCCTCTCCCTGTTGTGTGAGATGGTGGGCAGTGTTGGGGGCTGGGAGGATGTGTAGGTGTGGCATTTGTGGGTCTTAGAATCAGGTGGGTAAGGGGCTCAGGATAAACGGGGACAAGGGTGGGAGATCTCACTTTTTCTGTATGTGTATATGTGTCCTGATGTATGAATGCATGTGTGTATGGTTGTGGCTCTGCATGTCTGTGCATCCGTGAGTGTCTGTGTGTCCATGCTTATAGTATGTCACCTATAATGTGAATATGTTTTTTTTTTTTTTTTTGAGACAGAGTCGCAATCTGTTGCCCAGGCTAGAGTGCCGTGGTGTCAGCCTAGCTCACAGCAACCTCAAACTCCTGGGCTCAAGTGATCCTCCTTTCTCAGCCTCCCGAGTAGCTGGGACTACAGGCATGCGCCACCATGCCCGGCTAATTTTTTCTATTTTTGGTAGAGATGGGGTCTCACTCTTGCTCAGGCTGGTCTCGAACTTCTGAGCTCAAATGATATGCCAGCCTCGGCCTCCCAGAGTACTAGGATTACAGGTGTGAGCCACCACGCCTGGCCCGTGAGCATGTTTTTTGTGAATCTGTGGATGTGTGTTTCCTGGTTTATTCGTCTTTCTATGTCGCTGTGAGTCAGTCTGTGGCCATGAAATTGTGTCTTTCTTGGTGTGTGCAAGTCTCTGTGTCTTTGCATGCATGGGACTCTGTGTCTGTGGAAGAGTGTGTGTGTATGTGTGTGTGTGTGTGTTTGTCCTGGTATATGCACCTGTGTGCTTGTGGATGTGCTTGAGTTCAGATGTGTGTGTCTTGGTGTGTCCACGTCTCATGCATCATGTTTAGCTGTGGTGTGAATATGTGTTTAGGGTATGTTTGCTTCTCTGTGTGATCTGGGAATGGTCTGTGTGTGTCTGAGGTTGTGTGTGTATGTCCATGAACGTGTAGGTTGTGCTGATATGTGTGTCTGATTGTATTTGGGATCTGTGCATGTGTTTATTCCTATGTCTCTGGCTCTGTGGCTGACTGGGCTGGAGCCCCTATCTCCTGACACAGCCATCTTAAAGCCAGGCAGGGGAGGGGGCTATCTCCAGCAGGTACCAAACTCTCTGTCAGGCCCACCCACCCCAAAGGCCTCCCGCCAGGCCTTTCACTCCTCTCTTGACTCTGCTGTTTCTGTGTCCTCTGTAGTCTGACAAAACCAGTTAGCTGGAACCCAGCCTCCCACAGCTCCTAACTCCCTTCCTGGGCTTGGAGGGGCAAAGGTAGTGTCGCAGCTTGGCTTCCCCTCCTTAGAGAGGGGGCTTTGGTTACTGGGTCTGCCCATTGGAGAGTTAGGAGGGGCTGACATCTAGACCCCAGGCAAGCACAGGCCACACAGATGCAAGATAGACTTGCCTAGAATCTGACACACACAGTGACACGATACAACCACACAGTCCAACTCAGACACACAGATTCAGATATCCACACACAGACACACAATGCAACAATACACAGAACACATAGGCCCATATAGACTTCAGACGCATACCCAGATACACAAACACCATGGGAACCACTTTCAATACAGATGTCTGCATAGACACAGGCTCCTGTAGACCAAGTACATGCATAGTCCAAATAGTCACATACAATAAACATCACACCTCCCCTAAGCCAAAACAACACGTAGCCAGAGAGCAACACACAGAGACCCAGTGAGACAGACACACGCTGGATCAGATACATACAGATACACCCTACAACCACACCCAGTATGAATCACCAGCCCCCCAGTCAAGCGACCCTCAGATAAAGACAGACAGAGTCCAACAAGGCCCCTTGACTTTCAGGATTGGCGTGCTCAAGGCTGTTGGGGAGGGGACTCACTCAGCATCAGACAGAACAGGTTCAGAGCCACCAACATCTTGGCGGTCTCAGAGATCTACAGCGAGGCGGGTGGGGATGTCCTGCGCGGGTCCGCAGGCCACAGGCTCTGCTGCAGGACCACCGGCTTGGGTGGGGCCGTGACCACGCGTTGTGAGGATTTTATCAGCTGCGGGGGGTGGGCGCAGGGGACGGACGATGGGGTGGGTATGTCTACCGGACCGGGATTAGAGTTCGCGAGCCAGGCGGGGCCGCAGGGCTGGGGAAGCGGGCAGGGATGGTGATGACCACCGTGGGCAGGGCAGGGCCGGGGAAACTGAGGCCCCTGTAGCTTCGTTAGCCAGTTACTACACAGCCACCGCCCCACGCCAGGGGCGCGGCAGCTCTGGGATGAGGTCTTGACGGGTGTGCATGTGTGGATGAGACCTGGAAGAAGGCCTAAAGGGATAAGACAAAGGGTCAGAGACCCTCAGGCTGAGGAGTGGGCAGGGCCTAGGAGGGGGATGGCTGGAGAGTAGGCGGGGCCTGGGTGAGTGGGCGGGGCCTAGGAAGAATGACAGGGAAGTGGGAGAAACTGAGGAGAGGGCAGGGCTTGGGGCGAGTGGGCGGGGCCTATGGAGAATGACAGGGAAGTGAGAGGGACTGAGAGGGCAGGGCTTGGGGGAAGTGGGCGGGGCCTAGGGAGAATGACAGGGAAGTGGGTGGGCCTGGGAGAGGGATGGCTGGGGGGAGAGGGATGGCTGGGGGGAGTGGGCGGGGCCTAGCGAGAACGACAGGGATGTGGGCTGGGGCTGGGAGATTTGGGGTCGCCCTGGAAGGGGCAGGCCCACCTTTCTCCGGGACCTGTGGGCCGAGGTCGTGTCGGTGTCGCTGGTCGTCCTGGCTGGGCGCTCGGCATTCCAGGTCTTGAGCGATTTCTTGGTGGTCACTTTCTGGCTGAGAGCCATGGCCGGCGGGCAGAGGCTCTCTGACCAACGGCCGCCCTGCCGAGCCTCATTGGCCGGAGGCGGCCCAATGGGAGCTGCCGCAGGGGTGGTCGCGGTCCCGGGGCGGCGCCAGGGTGGGGGACACGGGTCTGGCTCGGGGGCGGGGGTCTGCCCCGCGGGCTCCGCTCCCGCGTCCAGGGCCCTGTCCTGCCCGGCTCCGGCCACCGCTGCCTCCGCGCTCTTTCCTCTCCGGCTCTGCGCCGATGCTCCGCGGCCCCGAGTGAACTGGCCCGCCTGGCCCCAGGCGCCTCCTCCGCGCAGCCCCGGGCCGAGGCTCCGGGTCCACCAGGGGGCGCCCGCCGCCCGCGCCGCATGTCGCTGCGGGGACGGGGTCCGCACGCGGACCGGGCTCCTCAGGGTGGGGACCCTGGGTCCCCAGAGGCAGGGGCCTGGTTGTCCTCTGGGGGTGGATCTTGGGTGGTGTTAGGTTTGGACCTTGGTCTCTTCTGGGGGTGGATTTTGGGTGGTCTTAGGGTTTCACATGGTTCTCCTCTGAAGGGGGATCTTGGGTGGCCTTACGTGGGTGTGCTGTCTTCCCAACAGCTCTGGGGTTGGGGCCTGGGTTCCTTTGATGGTGCCTCCTTTTGTGTTCTGGTTTCTGGTGTCTCTGCGCATCTCTTAATTAAGGTTGGACTCGTGTGCATTTGGTGGTCTCCTGGTGTCTGATACTTAGGGTCTCTCGCCGCATATCTCAGAGTCCTTGAGTCTCCTTGAGGCTGTTTATGTGTTAGTGAGCACGTGTGACCATGGCCCTCCTTGTGTCCCCTGGACCTGGGGGTGTGACATGGCCTCTGTTGTCTCCACTGTGATTGTATGTGTATGTGATTGTGTGTCTGTCTCCAGGTGTCTGTGTTGGTGCGAGGGATTTTGTGTGTGCCTGAATTGTATGTCTCTGTGTCTACCTATGTGTGTGGTTGTGTACACCTTTAATGTGAGTCCTTGTGTATGTCTGTGGCTAGCTGTGGTTCCTGCCCCATATATCTGTGATTGTGTCCCTGGGCGTCTGTCTCAGGTTGTAACTGAGTGTATGCCTGTGTTGTGCGTCTCCACGTCTGTCTTTGATATGTGCGTGATTGTGTGTCTGCCATGGTGTGTTCTCTTCTCGGCGTGCCTGAAGGTATGCCCTGAATAGATGTCCCTGTGTCCTCTGTGTGTGCCTGTGGTTAGCTTTGGTGGCCGCCCTTGTGTATGTATGGTTTTGTTTCCGGGTATGTATGTGTGTGATTATGTGTATGTCTGCACGGTGTGTCTGCGTGTTGTGTCTTGGTTTGTGTGATTGTGTATATCCTGAGGGGGATGTCTCAGTGTGTCCGGTGGCTGCTTCCCCTGGAGAGTTGGAGAGTCCCTTCCAGGTGGCTGTTCTGCTGGGCTTCCCTATCTGGGGCGGGCTGGCTTACTTCCCAGCAGGGTGAGTTATCTCCTTGTGTTCTTTGAAGGGGTCCTGGGGCCTGCCTGGGTCTTCCCCACCCCTGGCTCCTCCACCCCTGTGTCCTCCCACTGGCCGTAGCAGGGAAACACCATTTCCTGTCTTTGATGTCACCGGTATTAAATTTTCCCTTCTTTCCAACAGCTCTGGCCACTGGTTTCGTTCTTCATGTGTGTACAGTTGACCATGTTTTTGTGCTCAATATTCAAAAAGCAAAACAAAGTGTTAGCAAAGCTAACCCACGGAAAATGCAAGCGGGCAAAATCACATACCGTAAAAGGTCCACCACATCTTCTCACCCCTGAACCCCTTGGTTTTTGCATACCTTCCATAAATACTTTATACCAAGAGATCTCTGCGCTGAAACCAAACATGCATTCTGTACACAGCAGCCTGTACTTTGCTTTGTTTTTTTAGCCCTTGGAGATCTCTATTGAGAGATGAGTCAACCACCTCCACTGCCTGATTGTCGAAGCAATTTTCCTTCCAGTGACTGTTGAGGTCATTTCCACTTTGAACAATGTTGCACCAGAAGTCCACACCTGTCTGCCTTTTGCTTAGATGTGGGCATGAGTGTTTGGACCCCAGCAGTTCATTTACAAGATCCACCCTTGTGCATGGAGTCCCATGGAGCCAGCCGTCACATGGAGACACCGGACTCTCAACTCACCAGCAGCAATCATGGCTAACCCTATTGAGCACCTGCTGTATGCCAGGCACTGTCCTGGCTCCCTGATTCCATAAAACAATCCTATGAGGTGGTCACTGGTGTTAGTTCCACTTCACATGCAGGGAAATTGAGGCACAGAGAGGTAGGGGGGTTTTCTCAAGATCACACAGCTAGCAAGAGGCAGAGCGGTGTTGTCCTGGCTTACCCAAGGCCAAGGAGACCCAGACCCAGCTGTGCCGGGGACTTGACTAATTTGGATGATGTAATCCCCTCCTTCTGTCTCTTTTAGGAGATATCCTCCCATGGCCCAAGACCGACCTCACTCCTTTCTTTCCTTCCCTCTTTGCTTCTTTTCTTCCTTCTCTCACCATTTGGTCTCTTGCTGTTGCACTCATCATGCCAATTACTCAGCTGACACTGCTAATGTGCTCTGACCTTGGGGAGACAGAGGCTCCAGGCCAGGAGAAAGTTGTCACTCTGCCCCTGTGGGCAGATGCTGGGGAGCATGTCGCAGGGCCCCTGAGGGAACGAGGTGATTTTTTGCTAGGAAAAAAAATCAAGGCACACTTCCCCGGGGAGGCGCCTGTTCACTTGATGTCAGAGGCATAAGAGGGGCTCCCCAAACAGAGACTAGGGTGCTGTCCTCACCAACCACTTCCTGCCCAATCCCTCCCTTGGGTCTGGTGATATTGAACCCTTTCCCCGCTAGCTGAGGAACACTGGGGCCCACGCTGGCTTCAGGGAGACTGCTGAGCACAGAGGTGCGACTCCACTGAACGTGAGGCGCTAAGAGGTTGATGGTGACGCTGAGTGCTCCACGGTGGGCGGGGCCGCCTGGCTCAGATGTCCCAACCACAGCGCGTCATGGTCCTCCCTGGCTGCGGCCAGAGCCTTTCCCAGGCTGGGAGGCTTTCTTTCCCCTCCCTGGCAGGCACATACAGGACTCTGCCAAGCCCCCCAGCATAGAGGGGAGTTCAGAGCAGTCACTGTGAGACCTTGGCCAAGGGACTTTATCTTTTCGAGTCTTAGTTTCTGTGCCCATTTATTAGGGATGATGACATACCACAGAGCTGTAGAGAGGGTTCAGTGATCACAGTAACAACAGGTCAGTTTATTGAGCATTTACTATGTGCTCAGCACTGTGCTCACAGCAAGCTCTTGACTGCTCTTTGGGATCTACTATTATTCCCATTTAACACACATGGAAAGTGAGTTAAATCAGAGAGGTGAAGCAGCTTGGCCAAGATCACACAGCAAGCAATCTGAAGAGCTGGAATTCAAGACTCTAGCGTAGAAGCAGCAAACTTTTTTTTTTCCTAAAAAGGACCAGACAGTAAATAGCTTGGGCTTTGTGGGCTAGCTAGTCTCTTATTTTTATTTTTAAAAAATTTAAAATTTTCATTGTTATTTTTTTAGAGATGGGGTCTGACTGTTTTGTCCAGGCTGGAGTACAATGGCATCATCATAGCTCATTGCAGTCTCCAATTCTTGGGCTCAAGTGATCCTCTTGCCTCAGTCTCCCCAGTAGCTGGGACTACAGGCATGCACCACCACGCCTGGCTAATTTCAATATTTTTTTTGTAGCAATGGGGCCTCACTATGTTGTCCAGGCTGGTCTCTAACTCCTGGGCTCAAGCAATTCTCCTGTCTCAGTCTTACAGAGTGCTGGGATTACAGGCATGGTGGCTTCTGACACTACGTGGCTAGCCTATGTCACAACTCAACTCTGTCATATGAGCCATAGACAATATGAAAATGGACAAGCATATTGTATGCCAATGAAATGTCATTTACAGATACTGAAATGTGAATTTCAAATCACTTGCACATGTCAGGAAATATTATTCCTCTTCTGACTTTTTCCTAAAAACAAACAAAAGAAAAATCCTTTTGTGGGGCTGTACAAAAACAGCCAGTGGGCAAAATATGGCTCAAAGGCTAAAGTTTCTTGACCTTGGCTCTAGAACCTAGGCCTTTTTTTTTTTTTTGAGACAGAGTCTCACTCTGTCACCCTGGGTAGAGTGCAGTGGCATCATCATAGCTCCCTTCAACCTCCAACTCCTGGGCTGAAGTGATCCTCCTGCCTCAGCCTCTTGAGTATCTAAGACTACAGGCATGCACCACCACAACCAGCTAATTTTTTTCTATTTTTTTTTAGGAGAGACGGGGTCTCACTGTTTCTCAGGCTGATCTCAAACTCCTGACCTCAAGCGATCCTCCTACCTTGGCCTCCCAGAGTGCTAGGATTACAGGCTTGAGCCACCACGCCCAGCCGAGAACCTATGCGCTTAACGTTTATGCTGTATATTTTTCCCCTTCATTCTTTCATTCCTTCCTTCCTTCCTTGTTCCTTCCGTAAACATCATTGAGGCCTGTAAATTTCTAGGCAGTGGGGGTGCAATAGGAACAAGGCAGATAAAGATGTCACTCACAAGCTTGTGAGTTCATGGGGAAGACAGTTGCAAGCAAATAAATAAATGAACCAGGACATTCAGGGTTAAAACTGTTAGTAAAAAAATCCGATGGGGCAATGGAACTGGGGCCTTAGGGAGGGAAAGAGGGATGATTTCATTTGGGTTGTGTGAACAAAGCGACCTCCAAATTCCTCTTTCTGTCATCTTGTCAGTTTAAATAATCCTTGGCTGTGGCTTGCTGTGGGTGCAGGGCTTAATATTAATAATAAACAGCTTGAGACCAGGCGTGGCGTTTCCTTCCCGGTAATGACAGCCCTTCAGGAGCCAAGGTGGCAGGATCCCTTGAGCCCAGGAGTTGGAGGCTGCAGTGAGCTATGATTGCACCACTGTACTCCTGCCTGGGCGACAGAGTGAGACCCTGTCTCAAGAAAAAAAAAAAAAATAGGCCGAGCGAGGTGGCTCATGTCTATAATCCTAGCACTCTGGGAGGCCGAGGTGGGAGGATCGCTGGAGGCCAGGAGTTCGAGACTAGCCTGAGCAAGAGCGACACTCTGTCTCTAAAAATAAAAGATAAATAAATAAATAAACAGATTGGCCAGTGGCCCATGAGTTTCTTGGTAAGGTGATGATATGTCATGAGAAACGCTTTTGGCACCAGTATCTTTTTTTTTGTAATTGAGACAGATTCTCGCTCTGTTGCCTGGGCTAGAGTGCCGTGGCATCATCCTAGTTCACGGCAACCTTAAACTCTTGGGGGGCTCAAGAGATCCCCCTGTCTCAGCCTCCCAAGTAGCTGGGACTACAGGCATGCGCCACCATGCCCGGCTAATTTTTTCTGTATATTTTTAGCTGGCCAATTAATTTCTTTCTATTTTTGGTAGAGACAGGGTCTCGCTTTTGCTCAGGCTGGTCTCGAACTCCTGAGCTCAAACGATCCACCCGCCTCGGCCTCCCAGAGTGCGGGATTACAGGTGTGAGCCACCGCACCCGGCCTGGCAACAGTATCTTTAAATCTATCTTCCTGGTTGGCCAGATTCCTGAGAGAGATCTTCTACCTTCTCATCTTCTGGTTGCTGGATGCTGGGGGAGGTGGCAAGAGCTGGGTGTGTCCAGGTTCAATGATCACTCCTGTTTTCAGCGAGGTTCCCCCACTCTCAACTGCATTCCTTTTTCCAGAAATGCTGCCATTTTAATTTCTCTTAAAAAAAAAAAGCGCTTCTGTGATGGAGGGAAGAGTTGGTGTCTCTTTTGCAAATTTATCTATGGCCAACATGTGTATTTTATTTTATTATTATATTTTATTTTTTTCTGACTCCCCTGAAGCTCAAAGATAAACATTTGTGTTTCAGCCACCATCCACCAAACTGTCAGAATTAGCGGAAGTCACCAGTAGCTAAGTCTTGAGGGTGGCGGAATTCTAGAGAAATGGGCCTTTCCATTCTGCTAGCTTGCTTTTTATAAATTTTGGTTTACAAACAAACTGTCACTGCGGTGGGGTTTCAGGAGAGAACAGTGACAGTGAAAGCGGAGGCTAGTTTGATCTGTTATCTTGACGGGAAGGACAGTTTGAAGAGAGAATGTGAAAGGAGAGGTGTCTGCGGGCTGCAGGTCAGGGGAAAGATCGTTGCAGGCAGAGGGGGACCAGGTGCATAGTGACAGTCACACTGGCAGAGCGCTGTGGGTTCTCAAACTTGAACAAGCATGGGAGTGTTTGGAGGTCTCCTTCAAGCACCGATTTCTGGGCTCCTCCTCCCAGAGCTTCCATGGGTCTAGGTTGGGGTGCTAAAATTTGCATCGCTAACTTGTTCCGGATGGCACGCCATCTGCTTGGGCCCCATGCTGGTATCATTATTGCTTTCTTGTAATTCCCCAGCAAGGCCCAATGCGGGATGCGATATAGGGCCTGCGTTACAAGGTACTTGTTCAGTTGAGTCAAAATTTCCCAGCGTTTTATGGGCTGTTGACTCCTGCTGTCGGAGGGATGAATTGTGCATGTCCCTCTCCCCTGGGGCCAGTGAGGCTGCCAGAGTGGAAGGGGACTCCGAGGCCAGTGTGGACCACAGCGGGCGTGGGCAGACCAGGACTTCAGTGCCAGCCCAGGGCCATCTCCCTCTCAGTCCGGAGGAGCTTCCTCTTTTGGGGCCAGGCTCTGGCGGCTTCTCAGCCAATCCTCCCACCTCCACCTCATTTACGACAACAAATGGGAAATTGGAGTTTCCTGCATCTGGCTCAAGACTGTCCCGCTCCTGTCAGGGGAATTTCTCCAGTTGGACTCTCCAGCCTTCTGCCTTCGGGGTCCCAGGGGCTCGTGACAGGAAGCATTGGGTGGGCAGGTGAGTGGGGGGAGAGGCCAGCGGAGGCCCAGGGGTCCTGGGGAAGGTGCAGTGGGGGTGGGGGGTGGGCATGAGAGTCGGGGTTCCATGTTGGGGTGTGTGGGGGGCTGTGCTCCAGGAGTGAGTGTGGTGGAGACCTGGCTGGACCCTGATGCCTCTGCAGAAGCCCCCAGGGGAGTCTCAGCGGGCTTAGGGGGTGCCAAGAAGGAGGAGACAGAGACAGGGAGACACAGAGACAGAGCCAGAGAGAAAAAGGGAGAGACAAAGAGACACAAAGTGAGAGGCCCATGGAGCTAGAGACATAGATAGGGACAGACTCTGAAACAGTGACAGTCAGTGACTCACACAGAGAGAAACAGAGAAAGAGAAATAGACAAATATAGACAGGTCAGAGGCAGACAGAGACACAGAGAGACAGAGATGTAGACAGAGACAGACACAGGGAGAGTCAGAGACAAAGAGGCAGAGGCAGAGATGGGCAGAGACACGATGTGGCCCGGAGATGGAGAGACCATCTCCCTCCCCCTGCAGAGACAACAGGGACAGAGAAAGGCGCCTGAGTCCCCCAGAGCCACCCAGAGACTCGGAGCAAGAGAGGCAGAGAGAGATGGCCAGGGTGGTGGAGGAGGCAGGAGTGAGGCAGGGAAAAGAGGAACCGGGCAGAGCTTGGAAGGCCGGGGTGGAAGCGGGCAGCCCAGGGAGGAGAAAGTGGCGTGGAGAGGACAGGGGCGGGGCGCGCGTCGCCGGGATCCCCGCGGGCCGCCCCGGAAAGCCGGGCTTCCGGTATAAAGCGCTGTGCGCGGGCCGGGGCAGCAGTCCCCAGTCGCCTGCCATGCACTCCAGCCCCGACGCCGTCCGGGACCCCGAGGCCCCCTGGCAGCCCGTGCCCTGCGCCCGCCGCGCGCTGCGCTGGGTCCTGGGCGTCGTGGCGCTGCTCTTGGTCACTGGCTCGGTCGCCGTCGTGGTCCGTTACTGGGAGGTGCAGCGGATCCCCGCCGCGGCCAGCCCCGCGCCCACCCCGATACAACGCGGGGGCCCCGAGCTGTCGCCCGACGACCCGCAGCAGGTGAGACGCGCCCTGATCCGGCCCCCGGGGGAGACCCCTGCCGCCCCCCTCTGGGACCCCTTCTCTATCCTGCACCCCTGGGGACACCTCTTGTGCACCCGGAGCAGGGGAAAGGAGACTCAACTGTCCGTCTCGGATCCCCGAGAGCTCCCTTTCCCCATCTAGCACTGGGGGGGCACCCCTTTTCTTTTGGCACCCCCACTTTTTTCCTTCCTTTTCTTTTCTTTTCTTTTTTTCTTTTTGAGATAGAGTCTCACTCTGTTGCTTGGACTAGCCTGCCATGGCGTCAGCCTAGCTCACAGCAACCTCGAACTCCTGGGCTCGAGCGATCCTCCCGGGTAGCTGGGAGTACAGGCATGCACCACCACGCCCGGCTAATTTTTATATTTTTAGTTACCTGGCTAATTTTTTTCTGTTTTTAGTAGAGACGGGGTTTTGCTCTTGCTGAGGCTGGTCTCAAACTCCTGACCTTAAGCGATCCTCCTGCCTCGGGCCTCCCCGAGTGCTGGGATTACAGGCGTGAGCCCCCGCGCTGCTGGGCACACCCCCGCTTTTGAGTCCCGATCTACACCCCTAGGCCCAGAGGAGACTCCACAGTTCTTCTTCCCCCTCCAGGCTCCCTTTCTCCATCTTGCACTGGGGAGGCCACCCCTTCTCATCGGCAGCCCCAGGAGCCTCCATCTGTACCCCGGGGCCCCAGAAGGGAGGGAGCCCCTTTTCTATGCTGGACCCAGGGGCAATTTTTCTTTATCCGGGACCACTGAGGTGACCCCCCTTCCTTTACTAACTTCCAGAGAGCCTAGTTTTTTCTCCTGGACCCTTGGGGTATCCCCTTTCCCCTCCTGAGACTTCTGGGGGATTGCCCCCCGCCGGCCACCTGTGGGAAGGGGCTGGAAGAGGAGGCATCTCTCCTCTTTTCCCTCCCGAGTTCTCCGAGGGCTGCGTCCTTGGAGCAGGCTGAGCCACCAACATCTTGCCCCGCGCCTGTGTTCTTCTGGAAGGGGAGGGGAAGCTCCAGCTCAAGTTCTGCGCAGACCCTCATGGATCAGTGTAGGTGGGGGCAGGAGTCCCACTTTCGAGGGGAGCCTCCATTCACCTTTCTTTTTTTCTCTTTCAGCAGGACTTTCCTCTTTTCGGACAGCTGTTGGCTGAGGACGGTGAGTGTCGCGCACACTTTCCCTGCCCTCTACTCTCGGTGGCGGTGGCTGGGTGAAACAGGAGTCCCGGGGAGAGTGAGGCTCTGGGCTGGGACCCCTCTCACCCTCCAATCCTCCGCCTTCTGGAAGCTGCCATTTCTCTTCTTTGAACGTCCTCGACCACTCTTGCTGACTTTCCTTTGAGTCCGTGGTCGCCGTCGCCTCCCCACCTGTGCGCTCTCTGCGCCCGGGGCCGGCACGCGCGGCGTCCAGCCTGGTTCAGTCTCTCGCGCTCGCCGGCTCGGGCGATCCACGCCCCCCTCCCCCCCCTCCTGCTCTGAGAACCCGCTCACCTCGCCCCAGCCCACCCCTCCTCTCTCCCGCCCTCCCTCTTGGAGCCCTTTCCCCTTCCGGACTGACCGAAAGGTCTCTTCCTCTGTTCGATCCACCGCTCCACCTCACTCCATACTGTTTTCCCCTCCGGCCCAGGGCCCCGCCACCCCCTCCCCAGGGCCCCGCGGCGGTGCTCAGCTTGGACCTCTCCCCTCCTGCAGTTCTGCTGACCGACGGGCCCCTGGGCTGGTACAGCGACCCAGGCTTGGACGGCGTGTCCCTGTCGCCCGGCGTGAGCTACGACAAGGACACGCGGCAGTTGGTGGTGACCGAGGCCGGCGTCTACTACGTCTCCTTGCAAGCCGAACTGCGACGCGTGGCCGTTCTCCCAAGCCCTAGCTCCGGCTCCGGCTCCGGCTCAGGCTGGGGCTCGGTCTCGTTCGCGCTGCACCTGCAGCCGCTGCGCACCGCCGCCCCCGCGGGGCCCGCCGCTCTGACTTTGACCGTACACCTGCCGCCCGGGTCCTCCGAGGCCCCGCATTCGGTTTCTGGCTTCCGAAGCCGCCTGCTGCACCTGGACCCCGGACAGCGCCTGGGCGTCCACCTGAGTGCGGGGCCCGAGGCGCACACGTGGCAGCTGGACCAGCGCGCCACGGTCTTGGGCCTCTTCCGGGTGGCCACCGAAGTCCCAGCTGGACTCCCCTCGCCGAGGCCCACGTGACGCCCAGCCTAGGTGCTGCCCCCGTGGACAGAATCCCCTTCCGTTGATAGCTCGTCCTTGTGGCCCCTGGTGCTGGGCAGGGCCGCTCTACCTCAAGGGGCTGGGCAGGGGTCCCCGCTGCTAACACCTCCTCGAGGGCTCTCCCCCACCCACCCCTGCCCCAAGTTGGACTCTTCGTATTTATTCTGAGCCTGAGCTTAGACAATATATTTTATGTATGTGTGTGTATATATATATATATTTTAAGAAAGTCTTCTGAGTTTGAAGAAAGGGCTATTTTTTCCCCCTCTTTATTTTTAGAGACAGGGGTCTCACTGTGTCTCCGAGGCTGGCCCAGGTGATCCTCCAGCCTCAGCCTCCTGAGTAGCCGGATTTATACTTTATATTAATTCATAGCATTGTATGTGTATTTATGGATCACCTGCTGGGTGCCGGCATTTGTGTAGGTGCTAGGGAGAACTCGGAAGACAACGTGGACCCTCTCAAATCGTATTTATGTTACTATAGGAGAAACGTGTATCTCTGTATGGAGGGAGCTCTGTTTATTCCTCCAACTGGTATTTATTGAATATCTGCTGTCGATCACGCCTGTTGATTAAATTTAACAAGTGCATCTTGCCTGTAGCTGTTACTCTAAATAGCACACACACAAAAAATTGAGGAAGCATTCCTCTAGTGTTTTAAAACCCTTATCTGATTCAGCAAAGAAATCTTTCCCTTCATTGGCGAGCACCGGACGTGGCAGCACACATCTTACTCTTTATCTGAAAGAAATACATCAACCCACATTCACTCGTCAGTTGCAACCACAGGTCGGGGATGGGTACAAGAATTTGGGAAAAATCAAATTGTGCGAGGATCAATTGACTACACAGAACTTGCAAGGAAGAGTAGTTTATATTTTGTCATTATTTGTAAATTGTGTGCCACATCATTTCTGCCAGTAAAATTTAAAATCAATAGGCACTTCTACCCCCTTCTAGAGAGCCCCTTGTTAAATATTACCAGCACAGCCTTTTCTGCCTCCTCTCTCCAGACCTGGCCAGTTTTTCTAACCCCATAATTTCCCCACCATGCAGATATTCTGTTGCATTTCTCCCCTCATCGCTAACCCAAGCTTTAACCCAGGTTCTGGTGGTCCCCAGAACTCTGGTCCAGGGGCCAGCTGCAAATCTGACAGATCATCCTCTGGCTGCGAGGTGGTTGCCTATTTTGAATAGCAACCCTGGCACCAGGTGATGTAATTCCTTAGCCCTGGCTGATTGGGTCAAGGTGAACATGTGTCTTAGGCTGGGCCAATCAGATCTCTTCCCCAGGAATGTGGGTGGACCTGGCCCCAGAGACTGTATTAGCCAGGAATTGGAAACTGTGCTTGTCAGAGAGAATCCTGGAAAGGCCCGTGCAGAGAGAGAGGAGGGGAGGAAGTTGTTCAGGGATTCCCAGAGGAGACCACACAGCCCTAGACACAGAGGAGCTACTTTGGTCTCCTGCTTGCCCCTTCCTGGTGATATGGAGTATCCTAGCACATTTGTTTTCTAGGACTGCTTGACCAAGTACCATAAACTGCTCACTTTAAGCAACAGAAACTTATTATCTCACAGTCCTGGAGTCCAGAAGTCCAAAACCAAGGTGTCAGCCAGGACATACTCTCTCTGAAGGCTCCAGGGAAGAATCCTTTGTGCAGATGCCTCACAGCAATCTCTGCCTCTGTTGTCACGTGGCTGCCTTCCTTCTGTGTCTACTCTCCTTTTATTTTCATTTGTTTTTTAAGAGACGGGGTCTTGCTTTGTTACCCAGCCTGGAGTGCTCACTGCAGCCTCAAACTCCTGGCCTCAAGCAATCCTCCCACCTTGGCCTCCCAAAGTGCTGGGATTACAGGTGTGAGCCTTATAAAGACATTGATAATATTGAATTTATTCCGGTGTGACCTCATCTTAATTTAACTAAGTACATCTGCAAAGACCCTGTTTCCAAATAAACTCACATTCTGCAATTTCAGGAAGGGCATGGATTTTACAGGGATACTATTCAACTCAGGATACCTAGTATTTACCCTTGGGGATTATGAGACATCCGAATGTCCTCCCACGAATTTTCTTCTGGAGTGGGTTTTGTTCTGTGCAGCTAACTGACCTCTACAACAGGAGCCCCTAAGGATGTAGAGCTTCAAGTCTTTCAGTGTTTTTTCTGGCAGCTTTGGCATGCCAGTGACTGCCCTGCTTTCTGGGTTATGTTGGACATGGGTGTGTTCCACAGCAAGGACACTTGAGCCCATAATGTTGTAGGATGTTACCGAGACACAAGGGTATGCAGATATAATTCTAAACAATAACCATAGATGCATTTTTTAAAAAAGACAGAGTCTTGCTTTGTTGTCCAGGCATGAGGGCAGTAACATCATCATAGCTCACTGCAACCTCAAACTCCTGGGCTCAAGTGATCCTCCTGACTCAGCCTCCCAAATAGCTGGGACTGCAGACATGCACCACCATGCCTGGTTAATTTTTGTATTTTTTGTAGAGATGGGGTCTCACTATGTTGTCCAGGCTGGTCTCACTCAAACTTCTGGCCTCAAGTGATCCTCCTGCCTCAGCCTCTCAAAGTGCTAGGATTCATAGATGCATTTATTAATGTCTACTGGTCCCAGATGCTAATTGCTTTTTGATGACCCTAAGGAGAAGGTACTATTCTATTTTTATTCCCATTTTATAGGCAAGGAAACTGAGGCCCAGGGAAGTTAGCCGTTAACAGGCAGAGTGGTTGACAGTGTGAGTTCTAGAGCTGTACTTCCTGGAGCCCTGGTCCTCTTCCTAGTAACGTCATGGAATATGTAAGAGGATAGTGTGGGGTGAATTGTGTTCCCCGGATTTCTATGTTGACATCGAAACCTCTAGGAATTCAGAGATAGGGTCTTTACAGAGAGAATCAAGTTAAAATGAGGTCCTTAGGGTGGGAATCCAATATGGCTGGTGTCCTTATTATAAAAGCAGGGAATTTGGACAAAGACAGAAGCAGGGATAACACCATGTGAAGATGAAGATGCCCATCTACAGACCGAGAAGAGACGCCTGGGACAGTTCCTTCCCTCACAGCCCTCAGAAGGAACCAAATCCTCCAACAGCCTCCAGGCTGTCGAGACAATACATTTCTGTCGTTGAAGCCCCCCAATTTGTGGCCCTAGCAAACTAAAAAGGATTGCAGGAGTTGAATATTTAATACACGCTCAATGCACATGGTTAACACTTGGTAAATGTTAGCAATGATTAGAATGCTGGGCCGGGCGCGGTGGCTCACTCCTGCAATCCTAGCACTCTGGGAGGCCGAGGCGGGAGGATCGTTTGAGTTCAGGAGTTGGAGAACAGCCTGAGCAAGAGCGAGACCCCGTCTCTACTAAAAATAGAAAGAAATTAATTGGCCAACTAAAAATACATAGAAAAAATTAGCCGGACATAGTGGCACATGCCTGTAGTCCCAGCTACTCGGGAGGCTGAGGCAGGAGGATCGCTTGAGCCCAGGAGTTTGAGGTTGCTGTGAGCTAGGCTGATGCCATGCACTCTAGCCGGGACAACAGAGTGAGACTCTGTCTCAAAAACCAAACAAAGAAAAAAAGAAATAACACACCCCCTCAAGCCTGTCAAGAGCAAGTCAGGATGCAATGGCTTTTTATCTGGCTTGGCTGGAATACATGACCCACCTGTTCTTCCCCCTCGACAGCCCAATTCTGAAACGAAGCCCTGACATCACCAAATCGCCTCTGACAAAGTCAGAGCAGCTTCTGAGGATAGACGACCATGATTTCAGCATGAGGCCTGGCTTTGGAGGTATGAGGTGTGCATTTCGGGGTGTCTTCTTTCTTCAGGTCCTTCAGTCTGTCCGAGTGCGGGAAATCAAGCTAAGGGACACACAGCTGTGCCCTTTCTGTTGGGTCTGCCTTAGCTGTGCTCGGTGGACAAGGTGCCACGCCCACATACCTTCTGAGCCTGCGCTCCCCCACCCTGGGCTCTGCTTGAGCACATTCTGGGGGTGGGGAGGCAGCTGTCCTCGGGCCACTGCTCCTGACAAGGATGGCTCAGGGTCAGTAAGGCCAGCAGCTGGCCGGCCGTGGGCAGGGCAAGGGGAAGACGGGGCAGCTGCAGCCCAAAGCTGCCTCCTGAAAATGCTCTGAAATTATAACCCTTGCACTAAATCCTTTCCTCTCTAGGAGCTGGCTGATGGAATTCAGGGTATGTATCTAAGGGCCAAGTGTGGTTTTAATTACATGAAAATAGCTTGAGAAAATAATGACTTAGTGCAGAAGAGTGGCAAAGCCCTTGGAAGCTTAGCCAGCAGCTGCTGGTTTCAGCCCTCTTAGTGTCAAATAGGATTTTCATCCTTATGGGTTTATTTTCCTGGAAAAAAATATTCATTATAAAAATCATTCTCCTGCCTTTTATTTTGTACACTCACCTTTGCCCAGAGAATAAATAGGCCCCAGGAGCGAGTCTCTGTCCAGTCCATAACCTGCTGCTGTCAGATCCAAACCCATTTTTTCACTCCATGGTGATTTGAAGGTGTTCCATGTCTTCCCCTTGGCCTGAAATCAGGGACGAAAAGGTGCAGGGGACTATTTCCTTTATTATGCTTTCTTACTCTTTATCGATATTAAGTTTTTATGGCCCAAAAATGACCAAAAAAAATCACGTTTTTAAGGCCATCCTGGTTCATCGTGTCTCCCCTGGAAGCTCCTCCATCGGGTAGCAGAGAAGCAGATCTGTGGCTTTGGCAAATGACCTGAATATGACTTCAGTCCTGGGTGCCTATTACCAAGCAATGCCTGTGTCATGGCCATACAAGAGCCACTGCTTCCATGATGAAAAAGTGTGCACATTCGGTAGAGAAATACAGAAAATAAAGTGGGTGGCCTTGTGCTAAGGAATAAATCGATTCCTCCTTAGACCAGACCCAGCCTTCAACCTAGATCAGACCTTTAAATGAACATATGCAACCAAGGCAGAAAGCTATTTATTAACTTCTTCATTTCAAAATCACCTGGATGATTCAAACTAAAAAACAAAACAAAACCCTTTTTTTTTCCTTTTACTGGAATATTTCAGGGAGCCAGCCCATGATTCCATCCTTTTATCTCTGTTGTGACTTCAGGTTGGCATAACCAAACCTTCAAGTCAGACATAACATTGAGATTCCAGGAGAAATGCTCCTTTTGCCTATTTCTGCCATAGTAAAAGGTCAAGTAAAAAGAATGAATGCTGTAGGCATGCTCTGTCCCCAGGCCCTGCCATTCCTGTGGGTGTGGATGTGCAAGTGGAGAGCTTGGACAGCATCTCAGAGGTTGACATGGTAAGTGCTTCTCCTACCCGGATGTGGGCAGGGGGATGGCCTGCTCCAGGCCAGGAGCTCCAGGCACCTAAATTCACTTGGTCTCACAACTGCCCTAGGAGGTGGGAGTTCCCACACTCATTTTACAGATGGCTCAGAGAGATTTGCCCAAAGCCACCAAACTGGGATGATACACAGCTGGATGACAAATGTGATCTTCCCCTTCCAATGCCCAGGCTCTTGCTACCTGGATACATTCTCTGGGCAAAGGCGCTCAAATGTGAGCATCAGGGTCCCAGGTTGCAGCTGCCAAGTAGCCAGACACATCTTACTCCTGCGGCTTTCCTGACCGTGGAAATGCAGAAGGAACAAAAAAAGTGTCCCTTTTCTTTCTTTCTAGTGGGTTCAGATAAAAAATGGAACAGTCTACAACTCCTCAACTTATAGGACTTTTCAGGGCCTTACCTTCAGAAGCAGACCTGAGATGAGCATTGTAGCATAATTTGTTTGGAGGTGATCCTGGGAAACACAGGAACAGAGTGGAGAAGTGAGACGGGAGGGAAGGCGGCAGAGCTGCTGTGCTAGCGAGCCAGTCACTAGTGCAGAACTCGGTCCCACCGGGGTGCTCGGGGGTCAGCAAACACATCTTAGGGCTATTTCAACGCAGGAGCAAGGGATCTGGGGTATTTATCCACCACCCCTCTCTATAGCTGAGTGCTGTCACAGGCATTAACTCCCTGGCACTTGTGGCTTGAGCCCCAGGCGTTGGCAGTAGCAGCCTCCTCATTACAGGGGTGAATGCCAGGGTCTGGGGATGGGGCTCAGGCCCACGCACCCTGTCTGCCACAGGCCACTTGCTGAGTTCCTCCCCTGCAGCGTTCTCTCCCCTCTTGCCCGAGCAAACTCGGGCACTAGAAGCAAGACCTCACTTGGCTCAGTTTCATTCCCCAGCCAGGTGATGGCTCCCCAGGGGCACAGAATCTCCTGCCCACACCCAGTGGGTTTGTGTGTGTCTGGGGTTCCCTCTCTGCCCCTCCGCCCCCAGGACTTTACAATGACCCTCTACCTGAGGCACTACTGGAAGGACGAGAGGCTGTCTTTTCCCAGCACCAACAACCTCAGCATGACATTTGATGGCCGGCTGGTGAAGAAGATCTGGGTCCCCGACATGTTTTTCGTGCACTCTAAGCGCTCCTTCATCCACGACACCACCACGGACAACGTCATGCTGCGCGTGCAGCCAGACGGGAAGGTGCTCTACAGCCTCAGGTAGGGAGAAAAGCAAGTCATTCCTCTTAACCAAGAAAAGCGTTGGTTTCACAGCAGCAATTTTGCATTTTGGCTCTGAACATCTCACTTCTAACTTTTTAGTAGCTGCCAACTTCTCAACATCAAGGAAAACTAACTTTACAGATGAATAGAAATTTTAAAGAATTACTCAGTCTTGAAAATACATTTGGGAAATTTCTCAAGCTGATACCTATGATTTATGTCCTTCCCTATATGTTATATTTCAGTAATAAAGATGTTTATTTCTCTAGTAGGAGTCAGAGAAATAGAAAATGCGTTCTCAAAGACTTGCCTCCTCCAATCTCTCTGATTTCCATTTTTCAGGTACATTTTAGAACTTTGGTTAAAAAAAATTCTGTTGCTCCACCTGGCTGACCACAGGCATATTTTCTATCCTTTCTCCCCAGTGTCCTACTTGAGAAATTGTGGGGACCCTGGGCTACTTTATGACTTGAAGTGGCCTTCAGAGCATCACTTTTAAAATATAAAGAATAATGGCCGGGGCCCAGCGAGGTGGCTCACTCCTGTAATCCTAGCACTCTGGGAGGCCGAGGCGGGTGGATAGCTCAAGGTCAGGAGGTCAAGACCAGCCTGAGCAAGAGCGAGACCCCGTCTCTACTATAAATAGAAAGAAATTAATTGGCAAACTAAAAATACATGTAAAAAATTAGCCGGGCATGGTGGCGCATGCCTGTAGTACCAGCTACTCGGGAGGCTGAGGCAGGAGGATCGCTTGAGCCCAGGAGTTGGAGGTTGCTGTGAGCTAGGCTGATGCCACGGCACTCTAGCCTGTGCAACAGAGTGAGACTCTGTCTCAAAAAAAAAAAAAAAAGAATAATGGCCGGGCCCGCCCTGTGGGGGGTTTTCCCTGCCTGCCCCCCCGGCGTCTGGATCTCAACATGATTTAAAAAAAACGGTGGGGGCCGGGGGGGGGGCCCCACGCCTGTAATCCTAGCACTCTGGGAGGCCGAGGCGGGTGGATCGCTCAAG
>CAUYRT010036827.1:0-13705 GCA_963574885.1 Lepilemur ruficaudatus | reverse complement strand
CCATCCATCCATCCATCTGTCCACCTGTGTAAAGAGGTCCATAGAATAGAAAAGACTTGGGTTTGTAATATGTAATACGCCTTCTTATAGCCTCAGGTGGTGTTGATCTCACTTTGCCAGAGCTTGATTGAGACAGTGTGACTATCTACCTGTAACAGTAACTAAACAGGTTCTTTTAACTAGGTACTGTGTGATGAGCCCAGATGAACTAACTGAAGGAATAGCCAAGGAAACAACCTAGCATAACCACACCTGTAACTTGGGTATAGTTAGGGGATGTCGATACTAATATTGATTTGTTTAGCCTCACCAAACAGTGAAAACTCTTACTTAGGCAGGTTTGGTTAGGGAATTCGACTCCCTCTTGATTTGATCAAGGCTACCCTTCCTGGGTGGTCTAATTTCTGCTCAAATTGTTTTTCTCCCACTGGGACGTGACTTTCTTCTTTCAAGGCCGTCATCCCTGCTTGTGGACGATCTTTCCTTTCTCTAGTAAGTTTACTTGAATTCCACATCTTTATTGATAGTGCACCTTTGGAAATGGCTCTTCCCTGGAACACATGTGGTCCGTACTGATGCTAATGAAGCACCACCTGGCAGCAGTTGCTCAGCTCCCCCAGCCCCACGTCAGAGCTCTGCGTCTCCTGTGGGCAGCCTTGACCCTGGTGGATTTTGCTTTCTGTGTCTTTGCCATTCTGAGAAGCAGGCGAAGGATTATATCTTCCCGTTTTCCCATCGGCTTTTTGATCAGAAGAGTCTCTTCCCGAGCTGGGCATGAGTTGGATACAAACACTGATGCTGGGGCGACTCCCGTGTGTCAGGTGGCCTCACGTGTAAGGGGGGCTGGGATGGCCGTTGTTTCTGACTCCACGCTCTGTGCCGTGTGGTTCAGGCTTTATTCAGCATCCACAGCTGATTCCATCTTGCAGAGCTCTCCGAGTTCTGCTGAATGTCCCGCCTCCCGAGTCCCGCCTCCGCTTGCCTGAGGTCCTCCGCCTGGCTTCAGGTGCATCATCTGGCTGGTTGGTCTCTAGGCTCAGGCCAGGCCGTGTGCTTGGCCATCTTTAGAGAGTTCCTGGTCCACACCGTGTAGCTCCCAGCTAACAATCCTCGTCCATTGTTTTTCTCTTGCCTAGAGGTTGCTCTCTGTGGACCCAAATCCTCCAGGATTTAAAAGAGAAGTGGATTAATCTCCCACGTAGTCTTTAGTGGAAGGATATATGTCTACCGTATGTACCTGTAATGGGAACCGGACCCTAATTTCTCCAGATGTTTTACACATGATAGTTTCATTTCGGTTTGGGATATTTCTCAAAATACTCTCGTATTGAACTATGAGGGAAAGCCTGAAATATGTAATCATGTCTGAATGTATTAAATGGCCTCATTTCCTTCCATTTGAAAATTGATGGCTGAACAGGCAACGTAGATTAAACAAAAGACAACTCTGGACTCAAAGCTCCACTAACCGTGTGACTCACGGCAAATTTCTCAGACTCGACAGACCTCTGTTTCCCGTGTAATAAATGGAGATGACACCACTTTCTACTTTGTAATGAGATGCCATTGGGCTAAAAAAAAACACTTTCATACAATTTAACAACATGAATGCGCCCTTAATTTTATTATTTCTTAAAGCATGCAGTTAAACTTTTCTCTGGTATTGGTTGTAACCTGCTAGCTAAATTTTGAAAGTAGTTGTCTGTTTTGTAAGTGTGCATTATTTAGGCTATTTATTTAAAAACAAATACATTTTAAATGTATTTAAAAACATATACTTGCCATTTTTATTTTGAATGAGTTTAAACTATTTTATTCAGAACTAAGTGGTCAATTATAAAACGCTATCCTAGTCTCTAAATTTTCTCCTTCTAAAATTATCTGAAAAAGCATGACCTTATTCAGGTTCAAACATACAGAAAGAGCAACAAACCAATATATTGTCAAACCGGTATAGCTCCTTGGTACAAGCTGTCACTGCCTGTCACACAGTTTTAGTGTTATTTAAATATCAGTATTGAAAAATTCAGTTATTGAAAAATAACTAAATTTTCAATCAGTTATTGAAAAATAATTATAGAAAAAATAACTGAAAGACAGGACCCAAAATATTTGGCCCTGCCAAAAGATTTCTCGATTCAAAATATGTTTCTCTTCCTTCCCTATATAATTAAGCATTAAAAATGTGACTTTCAATGGCAGGACAATTCAGAAACATCTTTACAAACCCAAATTCCCTCCGAACACCAAGCCCTGGTAGTGTAGGTGCTTTCTGTTTACAACACCCTTTCATGTGATCTTTACAACAGCCCTGAGAAGAAGGTAGTGTTCATGGGTTATACCCATTTTATAGATGAAGAAACTAAGGCTTGCATAAACTTACTGAGGGTCACACAGCTAAGTGGAGGGAAGCTAGGACTGGAACCCAGATATCTGCCTTCAGTTCTAATATTCCTTTTATTATAGCCCCAAAGAGAAACTGCTCGTGAAATTTCTCTGTGGCCCATTACACAGACTTGTTCAGGTTCCGCCTGGTTTCCAGGCCTGTGCTAAGTTATTCTAGACTGTACAGAGACCGGCCTGCTCTAGTTCATCTGCACGCGGCCGGGGTCCGATTCAGGAATGCTGCCGTCCGCCGCTGTATTAAGCCTCGCGGTTTGGCCTCTCTTTATAGCAGCTTAAGACACTGAATTACGTCTTTTAGTGTTACAGGAAGAGGTTTGTTCCGGAGGATCTGTTCATTTTAACAACTGAGGATTACAGTGTGGTAATTCATGCTTTGGCGCTGAGAAAGTTTATTTTCTGTTCTGGTTTACTCCCTCTCGCACCTGAGCGCACGGAGAGCCGCGCAGATGCTTCTGAGGGTTTGGTTTGGCACGGACCCCCGCGTGGACACTGCGCCCACGGCAGGGGGTACGTGGCTCACGGCAGATCCAATCCGGTTATCCCCTGGTCATGAGGAGCTAAAGACTTTTAATTGCTTGATCATTTCTATTAGATAATTTAAACTTCCTTACCGGGCCTCATGATGTTCCCGACGAATACGTCCTTCTGTCCAATTTTCATTTGCACGGGCTTTTGGACGAGGCTGTTTGTCAGTGATGTGATTTCCGCGAGGATATTTCTAAGTCTGCGACTCTTAGGTTTTCTCCTGGCTGAGTCACCACCCAAAATAACTGTCTCTTTTCTTTTCTATGTGTACGGCCGCTGTAGAAAGAGGACCCGCTGACGGTAGAATATAATTATTCCCTTTCCGGGTTGCCTACGACGCGGTCAGCGCCTTCTTTAGACTCCCAGCGTGTGCTCCGCAGTCTGGGCTGTTTTATTTCTGAATGGACCAGCATTTGCTTTTGTCGAATTATGCAACTTATTCTTCATTACGCTTTCAAATATGTGCCTTGTTTTCAGCTTATTGTCTCCATTTAGGACATATTTTTCATTGTTCTCCTTCCCAAGTTCTACCTCTGTTTTTTTTTTTCTTGCTTCTCTTTCATTTGAACCTTTCCATGTGAAATAGATGAGCTTTTTACACCTGCAAACACGAGGGCGGCCCTATCCTTTCTACCTCTCGATCAGAAGCCAACAAACCCACTCACAGTGGAGAATTGCTTTGAAACAGTTGGATCTGGGCTAGGAGGGGGGAGAGGTCTTCTCAATTACTGTTTCTCATCAACCTGACCACCCTAAGCCATTAAGCCACTGTAATAGTTTTGCTAATTTGATTTCCTGCACATAAACAACCTCTGCTGTTCTTTGAAGTTCTCAAGAAAGGTATGAGGAGTTTCAGATTGCAATAATTCAACTCCAAGCATAAGGCTAATTCATCTTTCTTTTTTTTCTTTTAATAAATCAGTAAAACAGAAGTTAATTAAAGTGTAAACAATGGGCAGCATTGTGGCTGAGAGTCTCAGAAAAGGGCGCTTTGAAATTCTTTGTGTGATGGATATTACCTGATTGCACTCAGAGCAGGGCGGGGTTCAGGCGAGGATCACATTACCTAGCTCTTTCTCCTCTTCCCCTTCGCTTAAAAGAAAAAAGACCCAGAACCGACAACAACAGATGCTTTTATTTTTGACTCACTGAGCTGGGCGATAGCTTCCTAAACCCGGGCTTCTCCAAAGGGGGGCCCTGACGTGGCAGGCCCTTGTTAGGGCTGACTCCATGGGGGGCGCAGTTTGCACAGCAGCTCTGCAGGCAGGATGTCACTGCAGTGTGATCAACGCCAGGCCAGGTCACGCAAAGGTCACAGGTCCCTCATCCCCGATGCCGTCGGGCTCTAGGTCCCCACGTGGGTAGACGGGATTCTGACTGCAACACGAGATGAACGCCCCACTCACCCCCAAACCGCAGGCTTGGCTGAGAGAGGTGCGGGGAAGGGAGGATGGGCCAAAATAGCCAGTAGAGATCCTGTTGTTTGGCTCTTGAGAGAATGCAAAGAAGAGACGGAGGTGAGGCGGGATTCCGGCGCCCCTGGGGAGGGGGTCTGGCCGAGCTTCTCCCTGTGCAGGAGCGGGGACTCCCCACACAGAGCCAGGAAACTGAACGCATGCTTTCTCTGCAGGTCAGTTGGTGTAAGGAGATGAAATATTTTGCTTCAGAAGCAAAATCCAAAGAAGAGTAAAGTGCTGTTGCAAATCGTCACTCGTCACACTCTATTTAGTAGGTAAACACACAGGTGGTGCCTGCCGACCATTCGGCAGCAGGGAGCGCCTGGGCGTGTGTGTGTGTGTGTGTGTGTGTGTGTGCACGTGTGTGTGCGTTTCCATGTGTGCATCTGCCGGGGGGAGCTGGGAGTGGGGAGCCCAGAGGAGACGGCGGTGCTGGGACTGGCAAGCTGGGGATTAGGGGGTCCCCCACGTGGAGCGTGTGCGGAGGTTCCAACACGTCCCCCTGCAAAACAGTCCATTCCAGATTGTCCCAAAATTCTTAATTTCACTTTTTGCTGCCAGAATTGCTTTCATTAGTGATCTAATTCTGCAGATAACAGGATTGTCTTTTAATAGGCAGACAGTCCTCTGAAATGGCATAAGCCATTGATGTCTTAGAATCAATTAGTCTAATGAAAAGTTTTCTTTATAGCATCAAGCTAAAAATGGCAGCTTAATGGAGAACATAGGAGAGGGCAGTTTTGCAAGTGCAGAGGTGTGAGCTTGCTGGCACAAGAATGGGCTAAAAGCTGTAATAAATTTTATAAGAGTAAAATAGCAGGATCTGGAAGAAATGTAGCACTTATTTATTTGCTTAATCCAGGGCTGACCCTGAATATTAAGTGGCAGAGCCCAGAATTCCCAGGGTGATGGCTGGCACGCAAAGTCAAGTCCAGCACCCAGGCAGGGAAGGTGCTGCCCTGGGGCCGTCAGGTACCCTGAACCACAGCGGGCACAGCGGAGCTGGTCGGATTCTCTGCAGAGCTGCGGAGCACCAGGCACCCCCAGCAGCATGTGTCCACGGCCGCACACGGGGCCCTGCCCAGATGCCACCTCGCAGAGCCAACGGGCCCAGGCCTGGGGGCCCCTGGCAGCTCTCCAGACAGAAGTCCCCCCTGTGTCCAAGTGCTGAGCTCCTATCCAGGAGTGAGATTCATGGGCATTTACATTTAAAGTGACTTTTAAAATATGCTAAGGTTCAAAAACTCAGGTATGGATCTAAAAACATATCCATTAGCAAGTGTGTCTTTGAAAGAGTTATTCTTAGCTACAAAATTTACTGCAGCTGGAAGCAGGTAGAACCACATTTACCAAAGGCCTACGATGCTGCAGGTATGCTACAGGTAATAGTTTGCTTCGTTTAATCGTCCCAACAGCTCTGTCAGGTGAGTGTTGTCGGTGTCATCACACGGATGAGGAAAGTGAATGTCACAGCCGGTATGTGTCCAGCCAAGATCCGAATGCAGGTTTTCGGATCCCTAGGCTGGTGTTCTTCCGGCCACGCCACGCTGCCCGGCTGAGAATTAGTGCCCGAGGCGCTGTGTGTTTACCTGTAAGCTAATGTTGGCCACCCTTTAGGAAAGCGTGGCCCTTTCCAGACAACGCGTGGGAGAGAAGCCCATTCTTTCACTCCCTTTTCCTCACTCTACAAACTGAGAACTCAGATTAACTTAGCGCCATGTGGAATCATAGCCCCGTGACGGGAAGTGCATCTCTGCTCGGTCATCGCCAGGTTGCGCACATGGTGTACCCACAAATCAGGAACCTGGGCGGAACTGGCGGCGCCTCACTCCGGTCAGTTGCAAACTAGCGCCGTGGAGCCCTGTCCCCCGGGAGGCATTTGTCAGCCATCCGTACGCCTGTGGAGGTGGGTCATCTTTGGTTTTTGCGTTTGGCTTTTCTTTGGAAAACTAGATCCTTTTACAGCGTGGAAAAATTTGTCTTCAACAAGTAGATGCTGTCTCTGGCTTGGAAACGCAGCAGTGGACCTGGGCTTTGCAGCAGCTGTCCATGGACAGCGAGTGCCCCTCTGCTGGGCCCAGCACCCCCACGTGCTCCTGACCGAGCCCCGCCAGGTCCCTGTCTGCACGGGGCTCGCGCTCCAGGGGAAAGACAGGCAATAAGCAAGGAACTGCGGGAGTAGGAAAGGGGACTGTCCCGTGTGTGCGTGCGCGTGCGGTGGCATCTGTCATACGTTGCCGGGAGACCACCTTCTGGAGTCAGCCTGCCACCTGCACATCTGAGTGCTGCCACTTCCCTGCTGTGTGATCTCAGGTAAGTTCCTTAATGTCTTTGCGCCTGAGTTTCCTAATCTACAAAAGGAGAACAATGATCGTGACTGATTCACAGACTTTTTAGAATGACCTGAGTTAACATGTGAAGTTCGTGGTGTAACACAGTGAGTGCCACAGACAGGTCGGCTGGGGACACCCAGAGGTGAGAAGAAGCAGGTGAGGGACAGGTTGCAGGCCCGCGGGAGAGCATGCACCACCGGCCTGGGCGGGAGAAGAGCCCTGTTTGAAAAGATTTTCCATGTAAGAGGAGTTTTTCTGTTATATAAAACTTACCCATTTAAGTGCTAAAGCTTTTATCATGTTGAAAAATTCTTACAATTTTTTAAAAACAAAATTTCCTGTCTAATTAAATGTCATATGGATCATTTTAAGCTATTTCTTAACTACTGATTGTTAACACCATCTGCTGCGCTAGGACACCAGTCAGACGTGGAGGACCGTCGCTCCACAAACTGAAATGGTCCCAGAGTTTGCCTGTACGAGGCAACGACCCTACTTTCATCTTTTTCTCTCTGTGCTCACCTGGGCAGACTCTCAGCTGCCCCGTCTTTGTGTGTCTCTTGTGCCTGACTGCAGCAGCCGGGAGCCCTCGCACATTCTGCTGGAATCCGGGAGATGGGAAGGCCCTTACCTGCATTTGTACTTGCAGGTAAGACGAAGCCCAGAGAACCTGAAGAGAGTTGGGGAGGTTGAGGCACATCTGCGAGGGGTGGTCGGTTCTGCTCTGTTTCTCCTACTAAGAAACACAGTCCACGTATACTGAGTTCTGGCATATCTAGAACAATGGCTTTCGCGTCCTTGGAGCATTATCGTGTGAATGCAGAGCCTTCTGGAGCTGGCCAGATTGTGGGATTGGTTACTGTCCCTCCCTCAACAAGCAGAACCTTGAATCAGGAAAGTCGCCTGCACCCCTTGAGAATCCTAGAATTTTAGAGCCAGATGTAATTGGGAGGTATCTGATCCCATCCCCTTCATTCCCACAGGAGTAATCCAAGGTAAGGAGTGGGGCAGGAGACTGATTCAAGGTCACTCAGCATCAAAGTGCCAATATGACCATGACCTTCAATTTTTGGGCTTTTCGGCTTGATCGTCAATCCCCCATGAAGGTGGGATCTGAAAACCTTTTGCCTCCTCCCCGGCAGAACGAGCCCCGGCATTTGCCAGAGTGGGTCCCCCGAGCTCCCTGCCAGGGCTGTCCCCACGCCTCTGGGCCACCTCCACCGCCCCACCTTCCCCGCCTCTGAAACAGAAGATAAAACAAAAGAAGGAAAAACAGTCTGTGGGTTTGGAGTTTAAATAAACAGGGAGGTTAACCAAAAGGCTGGTTTCAATAGATCAGAGGCAAAAGGGATTCCTACAGCTGGAGGCAGTTAAACAAAACTAAAAAAGGGATTCTCACGCTCCAACCACCCGACAAGTTCTAGAGAGCGTAGGAGACTTTTGTCGAACTGGACAAACCCTCACATTAGCCTCACAGGCCTAAGTGGGGCAGCCTTTGTCAGCACACCTTTTGGGATGAGAGCTTTTCTTTTAAGTCCTGGTTGCACCTCCAGTCGCTATGATTTGTGATAGTTCTTGGGGAAGATATTAACTTCTCCAAGTTGATATCAAAGGGATCAAACGACACCCAATCCCAGCAGTATAAAGTTGGATGTCACCTTAAGATCAGTGGAATGCTGGTGAATATTAATATTAAACAACTGGGTCTCCAATAAAATGAAAGAAACAAAAAAGCCTTGGTGTGTAGCATTTGCAAATTTCCGTGGTGTCGATACTCCACCATGGCTGATTTTAAGTAACCAACGTGAAGTCACTAGTCCCACTGATGGTGAAGTTGGGAAGAAGTGTTATGCTAAAGGTCAGCTCTGTGCACAGGCACAGGTGAGCTCAGGACTTGACTCTGATCACCTGAGAGTGATAGGAAATGCTCGTGTGCCACTGTGGAGAAGGAAAAATTGTATATACACCTGTGTGCATAGTATGGCTTGAACTCTCTATTTCTCTCTCTCTCTATCCATCCATCTACCCCCATCCATCCATCATATATCCATCCTCCATCCATCTGTCCATCCTCCATCCATCCGTCCATCTACTCACCTACCTACCTTATTGTCCTCAGCTGTAAAATTAAGTGCGGAACCAGATCATTAATAAGGTGCTTTCCGGTTCTACCTTCTTGTGATTCTACACATAATATTTCATTTCATTTTCTTGATTCGTGGCTTACCTAAGGAACTTCATTCCTAATATTGCCTGTGCCCTTCTTTATGTACCTGTATAGTGCTTCCCACCTCGTAAAGTCTCAGGTATTTACCTGACATTGTGTGTTTCCCCAGCAGGCGAGCTCCGTGAGGACAGGGCCCTTGTTTGTTTTGGTCACCACTGTGTCCTAATGTCTCCACAGGGCCCGGAGCACGCAAGGTGCCCAGCAGGTGTGTGTTGAGTGACAGAATCCAAAGCCTTCCTTAAACAGTTAGGGAAGTCGAGGCCTTAAGAAATGAAGTGATTTCCAGAGGTCACAGCAAATTTGTGGCAGGACTGAATACAGAACCCAGATCTTGCAATTCGGTTCTCTTCTCTCCTTTATTGCTTGGCTCATCCCCCAAAGCTGGGCCTCAGAAGAGGCGCACCTGTGTTTCTAGAGCGCAAATCGCGATTTGCAGAGATCAGGTGGAACGGAGAGAGCCGAGCAGTTTGCTTACTCTGTTCACCTGGCCTCACACTTGGCCTCGTGGCTCTTTTCCCTTTGCTAATTCCGTTCCCCGCAGGAAGGGCGGGCAGCACCGGCCGGTTTTACGTGGTCGGATTAACCTGCGGTCTTTGTGCATCTCAGCGGAGGCATTTTTGTTGTTTTCTGTTGGCGGGACTCTCCCCTCTGGGTCCCAAGTCATCAGAAGACGTGTCTTTTGTTCCAGCTCCCAGTTCCCGCTGGCAGATGCCGGCAGCAGGCCCCACTCTGGGCTCTGGAGACACGAAGGTGAGTAACACGGGTCCCTTATCTTCAGGGGTGGACCTGCTCCTAGGGGGACTGAAAAACCCCCAATAATATCAATATAATGGGGTAAGTGTCATGACCAGGGACAGTCCCAAAGCCGTGGGAGCCCAGCAGAGCCCTCAGCACGGACACCGTCGGAAGGCTCTTTAGCGGAGACTGATAAGGGTCATCACTGATCTGTCTGATTAATAGTTTTCCCTTCTCTAAAGTAAGCAGTGTCTGTGAGAATGAAGATGTCACTCCTTTGCAGAGTTTCTGCAGAAGCGGTGGAGTGAGGTCGCGCCGGCAGGCCTCTCCTCCGTCCGCGGGCAGGCGGGAGGGCCAGGTGCCGCCTGCGGACTCTAGGTGCTACCTGTGGCCGTGTCAAGACACAGCCGCCCTAATTAACTCAGCAACGAGTACTTGTGTCCTTCCTGGAAAATGGCAGTGACTTGTTAAAACATCTCAGCCTGATTTAACAAAAAAAAAATGACTGGATGGAAATCCAACTGATGGAATTTTCACAACTATTCAGAGCCACAATTAAATGACTTTCAGCCTGGGGTTGTTATAAAAAGTTCATGATTTTACAAATTATTGAGAGTCCGCAGGTCCATGGCCTTAAATAGATGAGGTCTGACTTAAAAGAAACGTCCCTATAGGTCGGTGTAGGTTTTAATTAGACGTTAGAGTCAAGCACCAAACATCTCGAGTGACTGCCACCAAGTGACTTCCTCTTTCCTTTGCGTTTCGTCCTTTGAACGGCGATGAAAATGCACCCAGAAACAGTCAGTGAAACTCAGCGTGGTTTTGTGCCTTGGGAGTCACAAGTCATCCCGGGTCACGGTGAGGTAGGACCATGGTTTTGTCTCAGCCTATTGATAATGGATGGAAGTCACACCCGTGCGGTGGCTGCCGCTGCGTGTTACCTGTTGGCAGTTGCAAGGGAACACATCAGCGTTTACTTATCTGACTTAATGGATGTTACCGTGTGGGAAAGGCAAATCAGTACCGGCCAAGATCAAACACCCCAATCTCCTTTTGAGCACACAATGCCCTCATTTGTAAAAATCTCAGCGCCTGGGTCCCCATTTGCACTCACGCACAAGGCCTTCCAACGTAGGCCTTCCCTCGCAGGGAGCCGGTGTTGGAATTTCAGAAACTTTTAGGTGTGGGGAACTGACTTCTGAGTAAGCAAAGCTGCGATTCCGGTGGTTTCCTGATGAACGTGTGAGCTGAGCACCGGGGCGGCCCTGGGGTGTGTGCAGCGGTTCCTGCCTTCCCGCCCCTCGCCAGCTCCCGGCATCACTGAACAGAAAGGTTAGAAGTGGCCTAAGGGTGACCTGGCAGGAACAGATCTTGATCTGCTTAATTAGGCTGCTCCGTCTTACTCTTCCACCTCCAGCCTGAACAGTGTCTGTCCCCCAGGGTATGTTTCTGCTGAAGCCCTGAATAGTTGCCCAGAGAGGGCTTGAGAGGGCGGGTGGGCTTCCGGCTCTGCCAGAGCCCGTCTGCACTGGGTGCAGCTCCACCCGCCTTTCCTCCTGGCCTCTGGCATCTTCTCTCCCTCCGCGGTCCTCGCTCGGGGAGAGGCCCAGCCAGGCCCAGCGGGAGAAGCCACTCAGGTTGGGCCCGTCTCACTGCATGGATTCTTGCTCCCGGTTGGCTCCTTGTTTCTGTTGCAGCCACCCCTCGACCCCCAATCCTGCCCCCACCCCCAAATTGCAAGCCTTTCCAAGAAAGCAGCGACGTTCTGGGTCCAGGCGGTCTTGTGCAGTAGAAGACTTGTAGACCACATGAGCAGGTCCACATGAGGGGTGAGTCAGTCTGGGATGCTACAAGCCAAGTACTACAGCCTGGATGGCTTAAACAACAAGCAGTTATTTCTCACAGTTCTGGAGTCTGGAGGTCTGAGGTCAGGGTGCCGGCCTGCTCTGGTTCTGGGGAGGAGCCTCTTCCGGAGTGCAGACCCCATCTTCCCCATCCCCTAGTGATGTTCCTCAACATGACCAGTAGAAGATTTCACTGCTGAGAGTCACATTAGGTTAAATGACTCTCATCTGGAGTCCAGGTCCTGGATAACACATACCTACTTGCAGGAGCACATGCTGCTCAGGGTGGCTTTCGGTTTGCACCCAGGTAGATGGACAGGGCTTGACAAGTCCTTAGCTTGCTCCCCAATTCCTAGGATTCATGACGCCGTGTCATACTTTTATGGAAGAGGCACGATTGACTACTGGGAGGGGTGTCTGCATGTATACACATGTATTGTACATATACACATATAATATATATAGCTATATAAATTTTTAAGGGAACAGCTACTTCTATTTTTAAAATTCTTTTTGGTTCAGATCATGTTAGTAAGGACCTGTTATTTTTTGGCTAATATTCTACTTTTGGAATATATAGGTGGAGAGATCATCCTTGCTTTCTAGGCATTCTTGGTTTAGGGGGATAACTTGAATCTTGGTCAACTTGTTCTTAGATTTTAAGGCAAGGAAGTGAATTAGATTTTTACACAAAGGGAAGATTCCTGAAATTCTCTTCTTATGGAATGATAATCTCTTATGTGATATGTTACTGTAGGATTCCAGTTTAACTAGAATTTATAATATAGAAGTTATGATAACAGTCTGTTACGCTACCTTCTAGGATTATTAATGACGGAGAGGGCAACATGTCAAGCTTTAAGACTACTTGTTCATTCATTACGATTATATGTGAGGATTATAAATCAGGAAACCTCTTTAGATGAAAGATTCTTCATCTTTTTCTTGTACCTGATAAGCACTCACAGTTTAAGTAGTGAGTTAGCAAGGCTCCCATGTACAGCTGCACAGGTTGTGCACTGCACCAATCCAGGGAACACCGTCATATAAACATTGATGCCAGTGGTACCTCTGGCTGTTGACTGCACAGAAATGATAGCACTGTTTTGGGCTTCTGTCACTTGTATGAAATAGGTAACATAGATTTTAGACCATCTGTCTTCTAACAAAAAGGTGCCTGGCCCCTAACAGCACGCATAGCTGGCTCTTCTCCCCCTGCACTGAGCTAACATCCAAGGATGGCCGATCGGCTCATCACCTGCAACCTGCATGTTGGGCCTCACTTTCAGGGTTACCTGTGTGTTGGTCACCTTCCTTTCTCTGGACCTACTCTCAGCCCCGGTCTCTCCTGGCCAGGAGTCCTCCGCTCAGAGTGCGTTGCCCATGCCGCTTTGACGCCCGGCTTCTGGTGGGGGTTAGTCAAAGAGAAGCACTGGCAGGTGAACGGGGAGGAGGAGGAGGAGGAGGAGTACCCATTTCCACTGCTCGGTCCTGCCGGGCTGTGGTTTGGGTAGTTAGGAGCATGCTCAAGCTGTCACCCAGTTCCTACAGCTACCTTTAATTTCTATACCAATTTTATCACTGGTCCCAATAATGACCTTTATAACAACGTTTTCCAGCGCACAAGGCGGCCCAGGATCATGCGGTAAATTTGTCATGTTTTGTCTCTCCTGTGTCTGGAATATTGCTCAGCTATTTGTCTTCTGTTATGTTGGCATTTTGTAAAGCATGTAGGTCAGTGGTTCTATCAGCTTGTTGAGTAATGAAGATGATATTTGATTTCCAACCCGCCGAAGCTTTTCTCCTATCTGTTGACTAGTGCAGCATGCAGGAGCAAGGGGTGCTGGAAATTCACTGAGGTGTCCACATAGTCATCATCGTTATTGTTATTATCATTATGTTTACTAATTATAGCGACTTACTTTGTTACATAAACATGGTTGTCTGTTTTATTATTAGGACGCTTATTTTTCCTTTTTGAATCCTGATACTTCTGCAGGCAGTGTCTACCTCACGGAGAGGCACCCAGTAATCCTTTTAAATGTTCTGACTCTGTAGTCTCCTTAAAGGTTTTTCTATCATCTCAGGTTCTCGAGGCGTTAGTTCTTCTGTCCGTTCTTCCGTCTCTCGCAGTGCTTCACTGCTTTCTCTGGCGGTGACCGTGTTGTGAGCCCGGCC
>CAUYRT010036826.1:0-57604 GCA_963574885.1 Lepilemur ruficaudatus | reverse complement strand
TTTTTTTTTTTTTTGAGACAGAGTCTCACTCTGTTGCCCGGGCTAGAGTGCCATGGCGTCAGTCTAGCTCACAGCAACCTCAAACTCCTGGGCTCAAGCTATCCGCCCGCCTCAGCTTCCCTAGTAGCTGGGACTACAGCCATGCGCCACCATGCCCGGCTAATTTTTTTCTCTATATATTTTCAGTTGGCCAATTAATTTCTTTCTACTTTTAGTAGAGACGGGGTCTTGTTCTTGCTCAGGCTGGTTTCAAACTCCTGACCTTGAGTGATCCGCCCGCCTCGGCCTCCCAAAGTGCTAGGATTACAGACTTGAGCCACCACGCCCAGCCAAATTTTAATTAAAATGCTCCATTAGCTTGATTTTCCTTGACACTGTGAAATCTGACCTCATGAATTCTATAGAGGGGTACCAAGAGCTTGCATGATAACAAAATGCTTCACTTAAGCTTTATTACTGATCACATTTAATGATCTGTAAAGGATAAGGAGAGCATTTTTGCTTTCTCATTACAATGATACCTATAGTACCATATGCTGAAAGCTCTCAATTTCTGGTGGCATGGGGTGTGCATTTAGAAAAGGCTATAATCATTGAAGAGGATTGCATTAATTCTTGAAGTATAGGAACTGGAGCTAAATACAATATGTTATATTTTATATATTTTTTATATATATTACATATATATATCTGTTGTCTGTGTTTGAATGGCAAGTAATTCATTCAATTTGAATATCAGTTGATCAGCTGTCATTCCAAATAAGAAGATGAGATTAATTTTAATGAGGAATTAAACAATTTCACACCAGCCTTACCATGTAAATATTCACCTCAGTTGGATGTTTCATTCTAAATTTGTCTTAAATGAATTCTCATACATCGAGGCAACTGTCTAGTTAATAAAATTGCCTAAACATATATACATTCTAGGCAAAAGGAATAAGCATTAAATAAAATTTATAGAAGACTTTTCTAACGTGTATGTTTGTTATTAATATTTATTTGTTCTTGGATTGTGTGTAAACAGAAAATAGTAAATGTAGTTACTACTTTAAATTTAAAACCATGTATATCTTCTAAGAATAAGTGAAAGAAAGACTTCAGAGAAAAGGTCAACCAACCTGAATTCATGATTTTATAATAGATCATAAAACTAATAGAGATTTTTAAAAATAGATATTTCAATCTATAAGTATCAAATATTTATTGTTACCTTACAACCATCTTATATTTTTATATCACAGAAGTCATAGATGTATAATTAAAATAAAATAATTTATGTAGACCCACCTATAATCTTACCCAATGTTGCATCTTTCATATTGATTAGAAAGTCCAAGAAAATCTAATAATATTAAAAACCCAAAACAGGAGAAAATTTCAGAAAGATAGTGGAGTTGGAATCATCAGTAATATGTCTCCACACCCAGGCAATAATTACACAAGTGAAATCTAATGTAACTTCTTTGGAACTCTGGAGTATATTGAAGGCTTATATTTTCCACAGGAATGTTGGATGGTAAACTGCAGTTAATTTTGGTCAATATCAGATCTTAACTTAACAGTTGCTACCCATCACACCATCCAGTCATGTGACAAGCTGCTGTGCACATCTTCCTGTAGTAACTTTCACCCAATTTGTCAGAGCTAAGGTGGGCAGTAAAGATAACGTCCTCCAAATGCTGAGGATCTGTGTTCTAATCACTAATTATTGGTTTTGATCATGTAAGTGCAAACACAGAGCAGGCAGTCACTGTTGCTGGACCTCCCCCTCACTGTTGCAAGTCCCATCCCTATTGCTGAAGTGATTTCCAGGGCATTTAAATCTCCGGTTACTTTTTCGCCCTTTGGTTTTTTTTCCCTTTTCCCAACATTGTGAGTCATAGAGTAAAGACAACGATGTTCAAAAACAACTGAAAATATGGAGAAAATTAGAAAGTCACTAGGAAGTTTAGGGAAAGGTGCAAGCTCAGAAAAGATATTAAAAAAATCTTAAGTTTATGTATGAGGCTGGTCCATGGCACAGGGAATGCCTACAACATTACAAGAAAAACAAAAAAATCAAAACAAAACAAATAAAAACAAAAACATGACATCCTGGTGGAGGAGGAGAGTCTAAGTTCTTAATTTACCACATTATTAAGTTCAACTCTACAGTTTTCAACACAAAAATCACAAGGCATACAAACGAATAGAAAAGTATGTCCCATTCATTCAAAGGGGAAAAAAAAATATACTAACAGAAGCTGTTCCTGAGAAAGACCTGATGGTAGATCTACTAGACAATGATTTTAAAACAATTATCTTACAGAGGCAAACAACTGAAAAAAGACACAGAGAAATTCAAGAAAATTATGTAGGAGCAAAATGATAATATTAATAAATAGAATGAGTACTTAAAAAAACAAAATGGAATTTTGTAGCTAGAAAGTACAATAACTAAAATGAAAAATTCATTAGGCAGGTCCAAAAGTAGTAGAAAAAAAAATCAGGCAGGAAGTAGAAAAGAAAACAGTGTATATTAATGATATAGGACAATGAAAATTACTGTGTCTTAGAAACAGAAATTTTTTTAAAAAGATAGAATAAAAGTGAAAAATAAGGGACTTGTAAGGCACAATCATGCAGCCCAACATATATTTTGTAGGAATCTCAGAAGGTTAAGAAAGAGAAAAGGACAGAGAGAATATTTATAGAAATAGTTCCTGAAAAGTTCCTAAAGTTGATGAAAGACATGAATGTAAACAACAGAAGAAAGTCAATGAATTCCCAATATGATGAATTCAAAGAAACCCACACTGAGACATATTATAATGAAACTGTCAAAAGAAAAGACAAATTGAAAATCTTGACAGCAGTAACAGAGAAGTGACTCATGTATGCAAACCTCAGTAAGATTATTAGTAGATTTCTCATCAAAAACTGTGGAGTCCAGAAGGCAGTGGACTGATATATTTAAAGGACTACAAGAAAAAAAAGCTGTCAACGAAGAATCCTATATTTGGCAACACTGTCCTTCAGAACCAAGGAAGAAATTAAGATATTCTCAAATACACAAAAGTTCAAAGAGCTCATTACTACTAAACCTGTCCTGCAACAAATGCTAAAAGGAGTCATTTAGTTTAAAATGAAAGGACACTAGACAGTAATTCAAAGCTACATGAAGAAATAAAGACTTCAGTAAAGAAAAATACATGGGACATTTAATGTTAGAATTATTGTAACTTTGGCTTGTAAATACACATTTTGTTTTCTATGTAATTTAAGAGACTAATATATTAGAAAAAAATCATAACTTTATGCTTCTGGACACATACAAAACATGTAGTTTTGTTACATCAACAACTGAAAGGGGTGGAAACTGAGCCATCAATAAGCAGAGATTTTTTTATGTTATTGAAGTTAAAATGGTATAAAATCAAATTAGAGTATTATTATAACTTGAGGATGCTAAATGTAATTTCCATGGTAAACACAAAAAAGCTATAGAATATACATAAAAGAAAATAAGAGAATTAAAACATTTTGCTCCAAAAATCAATTAAACACGAAAGAAAACAGTAATGATGGAAAAGAGGAACAAAAAAAATTATAAGGTCTACAAAAAATAGCAAAATGATAGAAATAACTCCTTATCAATAACTACTTCAAATGCAAATAGATTAAACACCCAAATTAAAAGACAAATTGGCAGAATGGACTTTTAAGAATGGTCCAACAACATGCTGTCTACAAAAGACTCAGTTTAGATTCAAAACACAAATAGGTTGAAAGTGAAAGAATGGAAAATGATATTCCATTCAAATAGTAACTAAAGGAGAGCAGAACTGATTATGCTAATATCAGACAAAACAGACTCTAAATTGTAAAAGTTTATAAGAGACAAAGGATATTATGCATTGATATTAATAAAAGGTTCAGCACAACAATGATATATAAAACTATACAGTCATGTAACTAATAACAGATCATCAAAATATCTGAAGCAAAAATGTATAAGAATAAAGGAGAAACAGAGAATTCTACAATAACAGTTGAGAGTTATTCTCCACCCTCAATAATTAGAGCAACCAAACATAAGAAAATAGAAGCTTTAAAAAACACAATAAATTAACCAACTCTTACTGACCTACACAGAACACTGTACCCAACAACAGAGTACACATTCCTCTCAAGAGCACACAGGACATTTGCCAGTTTGAAATATACATTAAATTAAATTATTCAAAATAAATTAAGTCTCAGTGGACTTTAAAATGAACATAAAAAGTGTCTTCTCCAACTATAATGGAATTAAGTTAGAAATCAATAACAGAAAAATTCAAAAATTTGTGGAAATTAAAAAACACACTCTTACACAACTAATGGTCAAAGAAGAAATCATAAGGGAAACTAGAAAATATTTTAGAAACATATAAAACTAAAGAATACAACAAGCCAAAACAAATGGGATGCAGCAAAGCAGTTCTAAGGGGGAAATTTATAAATATAAACACATTAAAATGGAACAAAGATCTCAAATCAATAATCTCTACAACTTAAGGGACAAAAAAAGGATGAACGAACAAAATCCAAAGGTAGTAGAAGGAAGGGAAAATAACGATTAGAGCAAAGATAAATAAAGTACAGACTAGAAAAAACAGTAGAGAAAAATCAATAAAACCAAAAACTTGTTCAATTTCTGGGTATAAACGCAGAAGAATTGGAAGCAGGGTCTCAAACAAACACTTGCACACTTATGTAGTAAGTGTTATTCACATTAGCTCAAAATGGAAGCAACCCAAGTGCTCATCAGCAGATGAATGAGTGAGAAAAATGTGGTATATAGATGCAATGAAATATTTTTCAATCCTAAAAGGAAAGGAAATTCTGACATATGCTACCATGCATGAACCTTGATGACATTATGCAAAGTCAAATATGCCAGTCACAAAAAGAAAAATAATGTATGATTTCACTTATGCAAGGTACCTAAAGTAGTCAAAATTATAGAGACAGAAAGGAGCATGGCAGTTACCAGAGGCTGGAGAAATGGGAATTAGTCTTTAATGGAATAAAATTCTAGTTTTCTAAGATGAAGAGTTCTGCAGATGAATATTGGTGATGGCTGCCCAACAACATGAATATGTTCAATATCACTGAACCATACATTTTAAAATGCTTAAGATGGTAAATTTTATGCGATGTGTAATGCTGTAACAAAAATAAGCTGAAAGAAATGGTAAACCCAACAAACAAAACAAGAAAACAAACAAAAAATGATATCTTTGTGAAATGGATACTTCCAAGAAAGATGGTAAAATATGAAGCAACAACTTTGGCTATATAGTAGACAACTCCTTGAGTAATTATTCTGATATTCAACTTTCAGTACATGCATAGTGATACGGAAACAATGGCCATCAAATCCAAAAGATGATGCTCTATGAATTTCCCAGTTACTTAATGACTAGTATATTTAAGCTTTTAAAACAATGTTATCTTCAACCTCTTATAATTTCATATGACCTTCATCGATTTGTATAGTTAATCTGAACTCTGAAGTCCATTTTATTTGCCCAGTATTTATTAATGTCCTGATCCTTATTAGCAAAAATGATGTTATTAATATATATTACAGTAAATTTGCTTAGAGCTGTTTGAAATTACTCCTGCCATTTCATATTTTTGACCATCAAGAGACTGGTATTTTTTCAGAGTCTCAAGTCACTTCACTTATATTAAGCCTGAGTAGTTGTTTTCTTAAATATGTATAGTGGCCTGAAGAGACAGCAGCCCTCGCATATGAATTGAGTGACGCTAATCAGTCTTACTATCTTTGACTGCTTTGTATTAATTGCTTTTAATGAGCTCAAAAGCACAGTAACACTCTCTGGTAAATTTAAAATAGCAAGTGAAATTTTGTTTCTCAATAGTTTTAACTTCACAGTAAGAGTATATTTTAAAATGTCTTAATGTTGTATTATATTTTAATACATTGGTAAAAAACAAAATTTTTATCAAACAACATAATATGCATTTTTCTATAGCAATAAATCTGATATAATAAGCACTCCAGAAAATTCCAAATGTTCATTGATTTACAAATATTTAAAAAGCCATTTTTGAGAATAACTTTAAAAACAATTGATTTCAAATATATGTTGGAAATATTATATAAATTAATCTTTTCTCTACTTTTTCCAGGTTGTATGCTCCTGTGCTTCAAGCCAGGCTGCCTGAAGCAAAAGAAAAAGACTTGCAATTGTGTCCCACTGACAGACTTCGAAGTTAACTTTCGTTATCTTTCTTTTTCTAGCTTTCAAAAGTCGTCTCTGGAGAAGTTAAGAATAACATATAGTGATAGCAATTGACTCAGAGTAGCTTTTTTTGCATGGAGTGATTATTATATATGTATTTTAAAGGAATATTTTATGTGTGTGTATGTTACAGGTAAATTTATTGGATTTTTCTTATTTTATTCAACCTCAAGTTACAACATAGTATAGCTAATTATTTAATAGCTACAGAGATTGCTTTACTAACAATCCTCTTGGTCACTTTAGGAGAACCATCTTAATAAAATTATTCTCTTCTTTAAGCAGTAAATATATCCTTCCATTTATTTAGAGACCTATTAATTTTAATGCAAAAGATTCAATATTCACCACTTATTATATAAGTTTCTTTTGAAAATATTTAATAAGAAAATTGATTGCAATAGTTTCTTTCCAATTTGGCTACCTTTTGCATTACTTCATCATTACTGTTTTTCAGAGAATGAAAATGTGAGAGTAAAATGGACTTAGGGCCTCACTGGGATTTACGCAGGAGAATAAAATATGAAACAGCTTATCCATTATCAACTCAGGAAAAAAACAACTTTGGATATTTCCAACTTTTAAAGTGTCCTCAAAAATTTTCTCTTTTCCTTGTATGAAAATTGATAATATATAAAGAAAGAAATGTGATGCTGTAGTAAATAGTGCTTTTAGTTATCCAAAATTAAACTTCAGTGACTGAAGCTATAAAGAATGAAAAATAAGTATTTAGCCTTGGTCATAAACTTTAGCTTTAGACAGCTCTATTTAAAATGCTTACACTTACCAGTATTTTCCCTCTTTTACTTAATAGAATAATTTACTTGTGCAATTTCCACATTACTTCAGTTGAGAAATTAAAAAGTATATCATCATTAAGACAACCAAATTATTATATTAGCTAGTTATTGACAACAATAGAAGCTGACATTAAATTAAAAATATTCTAAAGTTGATTAATCAGTCAGGTATGATTTGGGAGTTGATGGGGCAAATATGCTTGGGTATTTAATCTTCAAAAAATCCCTTTTCCCATTTCAGAATATTTACTTGTTTTGTACTGGTATCAATAATTATACATGCATAAATGAGGCACTTAGCTCATTTTCATCCCCAAACCCATACCAAGACTGATATTAATGGGAATTAATCAACACCGAAACTTAAGATAAAGTACTCGCATTTAAAGAAGATGCTTACATTTATATAGGTAGATTAGTTATTGGCTCCAAAATATGTAGGCCTCTAAAAATGAAGGGAAATTAAAATTAGAAAAAA
This sequence comes from Lepilemur ruficaudatus, assembly GCA_963574885.1. Taxonomy (NCBI): domain Eukaryota; kingdom Metazoa; phylum Chordata; class Mammalia; order Primates; family Lepilemuridae; genus Lepilemur; species Lepilemur ruficaudatus. The sequence continues at coordinate 50,027 of CAUYRT010036826.1, read as the reverse complement.
ATAATACATTAGCTGTAAGATTTTCTGCACGTTCACTGAGCCTTTTAAACAGTCTGATTTTTTAATGCTATAATTTGTCGTAATTATAATTAGTTATAACTTCTGTCATATAAAATCTCCTTAGAACACCTCTGTTGCCAGATTTTTATGTTTTAACATTATCATAAAGGAAATAGAACAGTTTTTAAAAAAAGTTCCATTCTCTCTTTCTGCTTGTGTTGTTAGTAATGTGAGTAAACGCCTCCATACTGTCATGTTAGCTGATAATGATATATACTCTGTGCACAGCTATTTTAGAGAGTCATCCACTTGACAAACTCCTACAATAGTAGAAATAGAAATATTATTAACTCAGAAGTTATAAATGAAAATAATTAGTAACCTCTGAAAGGGTTAGTCAAAATGGCCCTGATAATAGCAATTATTTCTAGTAATAAAATAGCTAATTTGAAGGCCTACATTTATCTTAATGAAGAGAATATGCAAATTATTTTTCTTGGCACAAATACTAGAATAAAATCAGCCTTTGTTTTATGTAACACATTTTCATTTAAATCTAATTCAATAGAAAAAAATCACTTTTCATAGGAAGAGGCTTTTATTAGGTATATGTGATGGAAACGAATGTATTTGTATATAAATAGAAGGTGGCATGTTGATGAAGAAGAATAGAATGAAGGAGTGGGTATTTATAGGAAAGTAAGGAATTGCCTTATAAAGTAGTGGGTGAACTCTTGATCGTGTATATGGTGCCTTCTCAGTTTTAAAAGTATCAAAATCAGGAGCCTTTTGTAAGGCTACCAATTTTGGCTGCTCCTTGGTAAAGAACTAAAGAGGAATGTAAAAGCTGTGTTCACTTACTCATGTATCATTTATCTTTGCATTGCTTCTCGCCTCGCTGGTGTAAACCCAAGCAAAAGCAAACTTGAACTCCTTTAGTCATCATCCTAGCCAATGCTGAACAAGTACCAGCCCTTCATAATCCGACCGTACTGAGAGACACTATCTATAGTTAGGATTGACATGTTAGGCATAACAATTTGGAAAACATGTTTCTATTCTTTTGATTTTCTGTAATAATAGGTAATTACTGGTTGGAAGCACTTTTTTATGAAAAAAGCTCATAATTTTTAAAGCTTGGCCCAACTTTGGCTGCTTCTTCCACATACACTTTTATAATTAGCACAATCAAATAAAGAAATTTGCACACATGGCTGACACACTAAAGCACCATTAGAATTTTCAGCATGCAAACAGAAAGCATGATCTTTCCATGGATGCTCTCTATCATCTGGAAGAATAATTTGATTTTTTTCATGTAAATACACTGTTAAAATTTGAAAACATAGAACAGGTGCAACCAAAGTAACAGATTAATGTCAATGTCAGTGTTAGAAGTGTTTATAAGGAAGAAATTTCACCTAACGAATTTCATCGCACCCTATATAAAGAAAGAGAATACTAAATGAAGAAAAATGGTCTTTCTACATGCTGCTTACAGAAATGGAAATTTAAAGGTTGGGAATTCAACAGTATCAGTCACCATTTTCCATGAGTTAATGGATCTGGAGGATATGGGGCACTGGAAAGAGTTGGATGTGGGACTGGAACAGATTTCTATTTTTTTGCACCCCAACCTCAGTGGACTATTCTTTTAGATAAACTATCGTTTTTTCCCCCTTGCCTGACCAATTTTTTTATTGTTCAGTAGATTTTCTGAAGTACTGGTTCAGGAAGAGAACATCCCAGAAAAAAAGGCAAAAGTATTCTGGTAAATAAACAGGAATAATGTACCATCATTTTTTATATATATATCAGTTTTATACAATACTATTAAAATGAGTCAATCCATTTAAATGAAATTATCTTTGAGTACTGTCTCTCTGGGGTATTCTAAATTCTAGATCTGGAAAGGTGATGACGAGTTTGTATTGTTTCCTCACCAAAGCGATGTAACTGTTACCATGCAAAGCTCTGTCTAAGCAACCTACTGGCTTTCCTATATAACATTGGTACACAGCATTCCCTTCCCTCATTTTCTTCTCCTTTAAAGACAGGCTATCAGTGTTACTATCAAAAGTGTCTCTTTATTAAAAAAAAAAACATTTAAATGGCAATAACTAAATCAAAACTACTTCCAAGGTGGTGACTTTGAAGGTAATAACACTCATTTTGAAGTATAAGCTTTAAAATGCTATATTATTTTATTTTCAGAACATATAATTTTGTTTCATACATAATACATTTAGTATTCAATTCATACCCTATGCTCTTTATAACATAACAATCTATATTTCTGCATCCATATGAGATTGTAATCGGTTACGGCACAGAAAGTCATATAGAAAGAACTGGAGTGTATAAAATAATGCTACAGTATTCCTTTTACAGGCTTTTGAGACAAACAATCCTTCCTGATGGAATGTTCTGGAAAGGAAACACATACATATACAAACAAATACACACACACACGCATACATTGTAGTTCAAAATCAAACATCTTAATAAAAGGAATGGCTTAAATGAACAGACATTCTTTTTGCTTTGAGACTAAAAGAGTGACTTTTTTGCTTCAGTTCCTTTTGCTTCCCTTACAGTGGCCCAGGACCTGGGTGGGCTTGTATAATATACAGATAAAAAAGAAAATGCCTGTCTTCCCTCTGACACCAGGCCTTTTCACCAAAGAAAGTTGTGAACATTAATTAATGTGATTTGCTCAGCTCTTCCAAACACAAATTCTGTCTGGGCCAGACCTAATGGGGCTTCAGCTATGCCTTTACCAGCGTGGGTAATCTAATTCCCTGTGCAATCCTTTTTCTGGCTTCACTGTTTCTCAGCAGACATACTCACTTTCTTTGAACATTTCTTTCTAAAGCTAGATAAACTGTGGATCCACATTTTAATGAGATGAAATATTTTAATATAGAAATTAGAAGAATTCATCACTAATCAGCTTCCAGCATTACTGGAATAAGGGATATCTTGTTTAAAACTCTGGCTTAATGAGTAAATCTACTCTGAATGGATATCATTTAATCTTTATATTCGCATGGGCACAGGTCATGATATGCCATACAAATATATTTAATGACATTTTTGACCATAGTGTAGTTTATTTAACTCTGGTTTTAATATTGCCTAATTATAATAATAAGGACTGGAGCTACAGTTCATGTAAAAATGTAGGGAACAGTAAACGATTAGCCTAATAACTAAATGATGTAATAAACATTCTCAGTACACTAGCATACTCCTTAGTCACTTTGAGATAAAACTTAGAGAATCTGAATCTTTTTATTCCTATCACTGTATTTTACATGTCTAAATAAAGATATACATCTACAAGTTATTTCAATTTGCCATACCATGCACAGATATTCAGACACAAATTTCAACTAATTCTATTCAGAGAAAAAGAAAATGCTCTGAATGACAATGAGGGAGATTCCTTTATCATAGCCTATATTACGAGAAGGCTAAATATCAATTTTTTTCAATAGAAAATAAAAGTAAAATAAAAATAAAATAACCCCACATAACTAAACTGAGAAATAAATAACTCATCTCTTAGTGTTTACTTTTTTGTAATCTGGATATCGGTAAAGTTAATTCTGGTACAAAAATGAGGCATGCCTAATTTTAAATGTTTTACCCTCCCAAATTGTAGTTTAGTCAAATAAATATCCAGTCATGTAATTTAAACTGGTATCATGTGAACCAAAACCACATAGTTTTAAAGCATTCGAAGAATCTAGGAGGTTATCTACTTCGACAATTTTATGACATGAGTATATTCATAATTTAGTGGAATATAAAAATAATGAAAAATATTAATTAGAGAAAGAAAACAGCATCATCAAATTTAGTTTGTATTTCAGAAGCAACAAGAAAAATTAAAGCGTGAGCATCAAGCTCAAGGAACTCACAAACATTTGACAAATACAGTAAGTATCTGAGAAAATGATTTCCGCAGACTGTGTGATGGTGTATAGATAAAATACGTAAGTTGATACCCTGGAGCCTTCTTTCAACACCAACTTTTCAAAAGTCCCTGAATAATCACTTTTTCTTCTCTAAAATATAGATCTTCATTAAACGGAAGTCTTTCTGGTTGTACTATTTAAAAGAAATAGAACACAAATTTATTACTAGGATACTTCAGTTCATTTCTTGACTTTTTTTTTATTTCAGGATTAGAAATTCAGTACTGCACACTGACAAACTGATGGTTTATAGAAAAAGTAAATACAATGTGGGCATTTCAGTTTTCATGTGCTCTGTATTCCTTTATTTTAGAACATATTTTAAAAAATTATTTATTTCTCTACAACTTGTATATATCAACTTTGGACTTCTTTCCTATCTAACTTATATCATCCTGTAAAAAACAATTACTCTAACTGCTAAAAGAAAGTACTTTTTAAAAAACAAGTTAAGTCCTCATGTTAATACTTTTGCAAGAAGCAGCTCATTTCTCAGAGCGTTAGCATGAGATTTATTGATTTTCATTGCATGGGAGAGCTCACAGGAAATTGTCTTCCATGGAGCATGACAGAGTAATTGTATGTTTAGAGTGATATGTAGTATTAGAACTACTTTCTGTGATTACATTGTGATGATTTAAAAAATTTAGTACATTTTGAAACATTTTGGTAATTGTTAACCATATGCTGTTACACAGACCAGTTTCACAACTTCATGTCCTGTCACTGTGCGGAATAACTAGGAAAGGTTTGTTCATATACTGTTTTCAGACATTGTTAGTAATTTTGAGTTAGTCATACCTTCTTCACACTTACAAGAAATGAAGAACAATGGATAGGAGCCCCTCACCATTTTGAAGCACTATCTGAAAATGACATTGAAAACATCAGGGAAATGCAAATTAAAACCATAAGGAGTTGTCACCTCACATCTCTGAATAGCTATTATAAAAAAAGACAAAAGAAAACAAGTGTTGGCGAGGATGTGGAGCAAAGGAAACCCTTGTACACTGTTTTTGGGCATGTGATTTAGTACAGCCATTATGGAAAATAGTATATAATCTCAAAAGATAAAAAAATGGAACTACCATATGATCGAACAATTGCACTACTGAGTATAAAGAAATGAAATCCGTATCTTGAAACAATATCTGTACTTTCATGTTCATTGCTGCGTTATTAATAGTGAAGATATGGATACAACCTAAGTGTCTACCAATGGATGAATGCATAAAAAAATGTGGTGTACAGTATATACAGAATGGAATACCATTCAGCATTAAAAAAAAATCCTGTCATTTGCAACAACATGGATGAACTTGGAGGACCTTATGCTAAGTGAAATAAAGAAGACACAGAATGACAAACATGGCAAGAATTCACTTATATGTGGACTCTAATAAAGTGCAATTCATAGAAGCAGAGAGTAGAATGGTGGTAACCAGGGTTAGGAGTGGGTGGGGAGGCAGAAATCTAGAGACGTTGGAAAAAGGGTACCAAGTTTTAGTTAGACAGTAGGAGTAAGTCTTGGAGATGAAATATACAGCATGGTTACTATAGTTAATAAGATTGTAATGTACACTTGAAAATTGCTGAAAGTACATGTTAAATGTTCTCATGACAAAATAAAATGATACATATATGAGGTGTTGGATGTTAATTAGGTTGATTTAATCATTCTGCAGCATATACATATGTGACAGCATCACAGTGTACACCATAAATATATATTAATACAATTTTTGTCAATGTAAATGTTTTTAAAACCATGCTTATTGATGTCATTTTTACTCTTTTAGGTTGTAATGTTGATCATTTTAGCATACCAGAATGTTCTCTAAAACACACATACATGTCCATAGATGGATAACATAAAGAATCTCCTTTATTCCTCAAAAGGATTTTTGTCCTGAAATATAAATAGATCATCTGTGGTATGCACTTAAAATTGAAGTTGAGAAACCCAGAATGCTCCTTTAGGTCAGCAAAAGACACTTTTATAAAGTTTAAGAATAGATGTGTTCACTTTTTCATCTAATAGTCAATCTCTTATTGAGGTGTTTCAGATAAAGATACATGAAGTAGGATTTTGTTATAATTGCATGTATGGGTATAATATGACATAGCCCACAAATCACACTAAACTCTAATGATTCTTCTTCCATATAGCTTCTCCAGTTTTTTAGTGGTAAGATACATAAAATTTGCCACCTGACAACTGAACTCTAATAATAGACTTCTGGCTACAAATTCTCTCACATTGATCCTCTTCATAACTATTTACCAACTTCTTCAAATTTTTATTATGCTAGTCATATGTTTAGGAATCTTCAGTGTATGTACAGTGCTATAGACTGAATGTTTGTGTTCCCTCAAAATTCACATGCTGAAGCCCTGACCACCAATGTGATAGTGTGGCTTTGGAGAGATAATTAGGTTTAGATAAGGTCATAAGAGTGGAGCCCCATGATGGTATTGGTGCCTTTACAAGAGGAGAACGAGATGCCTGAGCTTGCTTCTCTTCTATGTCAGGATAGGCAAGTTAGGAAGAGGGCCCCCATCAAGACTGAATCTGCCAGTAACTTGACCTTGGATGACTCAGGCTCCAAAACTGTGAAAAATAAATGTCTGTTTTTGAAGCCACCCAGTCTATGGTGTTTTCTTATAGCTGCCTGAGCCAACTAAGACAGACAGCATTTACTTTTGGAAATAATGGTCTAGTGTTAACACAAACTGTATCATCTTTTTTGATAATTTTGTCCCTAAAAACATAAGCCATGCTACTTCAATATCTAGTATGTATTTTTACTATTCCTTAAAAACGAATTCTCATGAAGCTGTTTGTGACATATCGTATCTAAGGAAGAGATATTAACCATCCTAATACCCCCAAACTGTGCAAGAATGTACCACATAAGATGTCTCAAATATGTCACAAAGGGCATCTGTGATAACATGCTTGGGCATGAATTACAATACTAGATTTTCTGGTTTTCCAGCTTGTAGGTGGGGGCAAATGGTGGCACTTCTCCACCTGCATAACCATGTAAACCAATTTTCTCTCTCTCTCTCTCTCTCTCTCTCTCTCTCTCTCTCTCTCTCTCTCTCTCTCTCTTCCTCCTCCCTACTTGCTATAGATGTATTTTTTACTGACTATTTCTTTGGAGAACGTTGACAGATTCAGAGACCTTGTAGTTTAGTAGTTACTGTACTTATATTTTGGCAACAAATATGATTGCCTTAAACACAAGCATATTTTATATTTCATATGCCATTGCCAGATACTTAAGCAAATGTCTGTATCTAAGTGTGCTTTTTATATGGCATGTGAGTAGAAATGTTTGTTAAGAGCCATAGGATTCAGTACAGCCTTAATATAATATACATACACATACACACATGTATTTTAGCAATTATTAATTGACAGGCACTTATATAATATATTATAAAAAGTACTAATTATTGGACATTGTTCCAGGTGCTTGATACATATAATCTCATTTTATAACATCATATGATAGTTATCAAAATTGTATATGATTATTTCCACATTGTCTAAGAGAAATTAGAGCTTCACAGATATTAAATTTCTCATTCAAAATCTCGCAGATTACAAGTGGCTGGACAGGATTTAAAACTAGATAAACTAGATCTCTCTGAATCTAAAGTTTACAGTATTTTCACTGGACTCTTTCAATATCCTATGAAAAAGCAGTAAATATCCTAAGTAAGAACATAGAAATATTAAACCAAATCAATTAATTTTATGTGCTTTTATACTTACTATAGCAAATCTTAAATACGTAATATCTAACATATTACATATAATTTATAAATAAATATATATGATATCAGGTAAGATAAAAATTATAAATTAGGATATTATATATCAGATACAATATGTAAGATAAAAATTAGGACATTAATAGAAACCTTAAATATATTCTCTGAAAAGTAATAACTCTATCCATATTTTATCTCTTTTTATTTTTTATGGCAAAATTTTAATCAATGCTTTAATTACTTATTATCCATATTTTAGATATGCTAATTTTGTTAGGGAATGGAAATGTAAATAGATTCCACTTTTAAATGTATACCACATAAAATCTTTCTAGAAACCATTAATTATGGACACATTCTAAAATTAAGTGATTCCTTAAAAATTATGAGGGAAGAGTTTCATTACTCTCTAGTTTACATACTGAAAATATAATCATAAAACACTATTATTGGAGCTGTAAAAAGTTAGCTGGACAGGGAAAGTAGGAAAATTGAATATAGTTATTAATTATGATTGCAAAATCTGCTTATTCTACACAGACCTAATGATAAAAGATACATTTGGAAATCAGAAAATAATTTTGTAATAAATATTTTATTTATAGGAAACTGAACAAATAGAACTGAAAGCTATCATATAAAATATTGAGAATTTGCTATTTCTTCATGATGTTGGGTATCTCAAAGACAAATGTTAAACTTCTTTGAGTCCAAAAATACGGTTTAAGAATAAATATCCCTTTCAAATAGGTACTAAATTTCATTAATCTGTTCATTCTTTAAAGGTGTTTCAATCTGTTTATCATCATATTGCATATTTCAATCAATTTTTAATTCTCTTTTATTTTTATTTTTCTATTTATGAGCACTATGCAATTATTTTACTAAGACTCTTGAATTTAGTTATCACTTGTAAGATTCTTGTGATTCATTAAGGAATCAATTAACAACATCAAAGGTGCTGGAAGAATAGCTAACATTTACCTATTGTTAACTGCTTTATATAAATTAATTCTTTTATTCCTTACAAGTACTAGTATTAGTCTTATTTTACAAATGAGGGAACTGAGGTGCCAATGGTACAATAAGCCCAAGGTAACATGGCATGTAAGCAGTCAAGAGGGAAATCAAATCTGGACCTTGTGGTTCCAGAAGTTGTTTTCTGACTCTCCTACACTCAGTTAGCATTGTAAAAATTGAAATGTGAGCAGCAACAGCAAGGGGCTCAGGCTTTACAATTTAAAGAATTATTTTAAACAAATGATCCACCTATTCAATTAATGTTTAGCAAAGTAAAAATCAGTATGAAATTAGTGAACCTGCAACAAATCTAAAAATGATATGACACTAAGCATTGCAGTAAAATATTATGTGAGTTATACATGTCAAGAGATCACAGTAAAAATAATCAAAATTTTGAAAAATTTGATATAAGGTCTTTGGCACTTGCTTTCAAATGAAGAGCAGTAATGTGTCTTGTGAGTTTCCTAAAATGCTAATTTGCATTCAATTTTTTTCAAACAACTTCTATTCCCCACATTACTCTAGCTGGAATCAGTATGATGATATTATCCAACATAGTTCTCTTTTGAAAACATGGACTCTTGTTGGAAGCCAGCAGCCAGGGATAATTTCTCTCCAAAAAACAAGCAAGTAAGTTAAATTATCAGGGTTTTGGGAGTTCAATATCCTTGATTTTTCTACCTCATTTTTCATCAGTCACAAAAGTAATCCACTTGGATTTTCCTTTATTGTAATGTGGCAGAATAGATGTCCAGATTAACATACTGCATAAAACATCTATTTCTTAGATTTTAATTATATACATGAGCTGGCAAGAAAGCAAGCAATACTATGTCTAGAGACTAATGATGAGAATCACAGAGGTTCATGAAGCCATGAGGTTGGCTTTTACCTTGAAGACATTTGTTAAGTCAGTGAATTTGAATATTAGTTCCTATGCACTTTAAATCTTGGGACCCCCAAAATTTCCATCCTCATTGTATAGGTAATCTACAAATTAATTCACCATCCCTTTTTATCTCACCTTGGCTCAAAGCAGAAGTAAAGAAAATCTTTTCCGAAAATTCAAAACCAGAATGCAAGCCAGAATGTACATGGGTATAAGAATTCTCTGCGTTCCACCCCCGCCCCCAAAAAAAAAAAAACCACAAGGTAAGAATTTAGTTTAAATAGGTCGATTTTTGTTACAGATTTCAGATCTATGACAAAAACAAATCAAAGCTTTTCCGGAGAAATCTATTTTTATCTCAGGTGTCAAAGACTTTCCGTAGGTATGATTTCAAGAAAAATAACCAGCTAACATTAAAAAATAATCACTAAACACTTATGGAAATAAGACACCATGAGTGAAAGCCAGCTGACAAAAGAGAAGAGGAATGCTCTGAAAACTTCAGAAACTAAAATTGTGAGAAATAGGACAGAAAAAATGTATTTACATCTTAAGAAATAAAAGAAAGATTTGGTAATATGATTAAAGATAAATGTACATAAAAAATCAAAACAGAACTGCTACCAATGAAAATACGGTATTAGAAATTAAAAACTTGATAGATAGGTTGAATAGGAGATTATAAATAATTAAGGAATTTATGTATTTTAAGATAGCATAAGACAAAGACATGGAAAATATGAAAGAAAGGTCAAGAGATGTATAATCAAGTATGTCAAAATAATATATCTAATCAAGACTCTAAAGTAGAAAAGAATGGGACACAGGTGAGATGTGAAAGAATTTCCAGAAATGTCAAAAATATGCCAATTCACAGATTTAAGAAATCCAACTCAATTAGTCTTCTTATTAGACATTTACATTACCTTAACCTATATTTCCACAAAAAGTTTTCAGCTACTAGTTATGTGGTCCTTTGTAATCACATGACTATATTTACAACACAACTTCAACAATTTAATAAAAAGCATTAAGTGAGAAAAAGACCAAGTATCGTGTTTCATTAAAACCAAAAATACACACTGTTCTGTAAGAAGTTATACTTTTCTTTAACTATTTCTGTACACTGCTTATAACTTCTTTCCATCATGACTTTTATTTCTATGATTAAACCTGTTAACATAGTCACAGCATGATTCTCAGATGACAATGCAATTTAAAGGCTACTAAAAACATAGCAAATATAAAGTAAAACCTAACCCTTTAGCAAGGTTTTATTTTTAGATATTTGCTTCTTCTCTGTTAATTCAAACATTTTAAATGCTAGTAATTCAAAAACATTTTATGACAAAAAACTAAAGGTGATAATTTCAAATTTCTGTAATACTACAGAATATGAATTTGAAAGTGACACCATTTTTAAATTTAAATATATCTTCAATTCAAATAAATAAGATTTAATTTTTATAAGAACTAAAAATATTAGGTCGGTTATTATGATGATGATATTTTTCAGAATATAAATTGACAATTGAGAAATTATGAAAAGTTTTGGAATTCAGGTTTATAAACTTCCACATTTCCCTTACTCTAAAAAAAATAAAACAAACAAAAATTTCAAGAAGTGATAGGAAAGGAAGTGAAAACCTAAGCACAGTCAGGTAATAGTCTTGGGTTGTTCAATTGTGATGTGTGAAGTCAAATTTGCACCTGTCCTGGGATCTGTCAGTGTTGACAGGGGACACTGGAAGCTGAGCTTACACACTTTACAGAGCTGCATTATGAACCGATAACACAACCTTTGATATTTCACCATTTCACAGTATGCCGAAGTCCAAAATGAAAACCACCAGGATGGACAACTAAATAATTTACAGGATTCAAAGGCCAAAGTCTTTCTCTTTCCCACATTGTCCCCTACAACCATGTGTAATATATCACTGAGTGATGGATGGGTAAAGGGAGAACAAAGGAGGTTGAGCAAAGAAACCGGAACTTTTTTTTTTTTTTTTCCTAAATCCATATGACTCTTAACAAATTGCATGGCTACCCGGTGGGTTTTGATAAAATACCTGAGGATTTTTTTCTTTTTCTTGACAATCCTCTAGCTTTAAATTTGGTGATAACATACCACTTTAAAGGCAGTTACATTCTTTTGCAGAAAAGCCAAAAATGCTTCTACACTATGTCACCCTGAGACAGAGGAATGAACAGAGGAGTCCTCAGAGTGCTGCCTTGGAACCCTGCCACTGCGTGATGGCAGCTGGTGATTAATAATCTTCAACGAAATAGTAATTCAAGCAGGATTAGGCAGGCTCACAAATTCTAGGGTACTTACAGTCAAAATTGGTCAAAACTAATTTTAAATAGTTGTTAAAATATGTAATCCTCCTACAATCAGTTACTTGTATAGTAAATGATGAGAGCTATGCAAGACACACAGCACATCCAATTCATCATTGATCGCGCACAAATTTTTATCATTATCCTCCAGTCGCTAATTCATTCTTATCAACTCATTTTTTCAAAAAACAGAATGCGCTCATTAACTGCTTTCCTGTGACTTACTCATAAAGTTAAGCAAATGTAATACTGATAAATTGATATTCACATGACAAAATCACATGCAATAAACTATCATTTAGTAAAGAAAATTACGTCGTATGGATTAATTGGTAGCATCATGATGTGCTTGAAATTATTGAGATATTGAAGATCATCTTCAATTACTTAAAACAAATTTCAAAAGTATTAGTTGTCTCACAGGTTTTGAAGTGTTCTATAGTAACAACTAATTAAAAATGCTGTATAATTTTGGTAAGGACTTTTTATAAATGAGATTATTTTAAACTTTTTCAATGCATTTTCTTTCCTAAATTACATAGTAAAATTGCACAAAAATTTTTAAAAATTTTTCAGAGTCCCATAGGTCACTGAAAATTAAAAAAAAAAGCACAAACACAAAATAAACCCATAAACCCCAAATTCTTAAGCAAAACAAAACCCCCCCCACACACACAACAAACTCTAAAAAACACCTAAAATCCTCTTTAAGAAGCTCATGTCAAATAAGCAAAAATCTTTCTACACTTAAGTTTGACAAAGAAATAAGAAAGGAAATTAAACCTCAATGAAGATACAGCAAATATACCCAAGTTACAAATATCTGATTTCTGAGGGCAGCTAAGAATGTATCTTTAGTCTCAAGGGTTCACATAATCCAACCAGGCTACCTTCCTTTAGCCATCATAATTAGAAAGCAAAGGCCTGAAGTCACTTCAAAGTGCTGCTTATTCAAATATACTGCTTACTCTCAAGCAACAAATACAAAGTATGTTTGAGCCTGAGAGGTTTTAACCAGTTTCTTTTTATGTCTGGAAACTTTGGCTCAGATATCAAACAAACATAGTAGTTTGAAATAATTAAGTATTCTCACCCAGATCCCTACTTCTCTACATCACAAAATCACCACACACTTGGCATTCCTGGCAGCTCTTGGCAGAGTGACTGTGGATCAGAACTGAGATCTGGCAATGCAGTGCAGGGAAATCTTTATTGCAGCTGCCAACACCTCTGTCTGACCCAGTGAATCAACTTAAATCTCTCAATCTCTCTTCTCTCTCTCTCTCTCTCTCTCTCTCTCTCTCTCTCTCCACCCCCCCAAGGAATGCATGTGAATTGAAGATCAATTTTAGATATTGCTTATACTGAAAAACAAGATCAGTGATTTTTCAGAATAATATGGAATATCTGGAAAAATAAAATGTTTAATTAGCTCTCTTTTTTTTTTTTTTTGGTTTTAAATCTTTTCTAAGATATATTTCCTGCCACTTAGGTTCTTCCATTTTATTATAAATGCATGAATATATACGCCCCAAACACTGCTTCGACTACTTTCATTTCTGGGTCCATATCTTCACAAATTGGTGTTTTTCCAAGTACTCATTTAGAATATTAATCAGTGTTAGCAATTTGCCTCTGAGTATTTCTTACTGAAGTGTTTCTATACCTTCCATCATATCTTTGCAGCATCATAAAGAGATTTCTTGGTTGTACCTGAATAAAGCATGGATTTTTCAACTGCAAAAGGACACATGTGCGAATAACCTGGAGTGTTAAAAAATGCAATACTTCGTGACACATACGTTTTTTTGGAGTTTTAATAGTGCCCTAGGAACAATTGCAATGTTCAGCTCTGCCATGATTCTGTTATACCTCGCCCTGGAAAACATTAGAAGTGCATATTAAAAATGTGTCGTGAATAAATAAAACATAAGGCTCCTCTGTCCTTTCATAATACTGTAGATTGTGGTAAAAGGCAGAGAGGCCAGAGGTAAACTTGTACTTATTTAGTTCACCAAAATTTCTTCTTTTGTGAAAGTGATCATCGTTATAGTATATTCATGTAATGACAATGCCAAATTTTCCAGCATCAAGAAAAAAATTAGTTGAATGCATTTGACTGAGCAAAATATTTGGATGATCTCTGTGTATTTAAGATTTAGCAAGGTTTGGATAACTGGTAATTTTGTTTTAGCTTCTTAATAAATGGGATCATTGTGTCCCAATATTTAACCTATGGATATTCTGATTTTTAGTAAATACATTCAGATACATACTGCACTCAAAAATCATTATTTAATATCTCCAAAATATCAAACTTGTAGACAATACAGGATTTACCACTGATAATTGAATCCCTCTTATTTATTCTGTCTCTCTTATTTATTCTCTATCATATGATAAATAATGGTGAGCTCAAGAATAGTAGAAAACGGAAGGCAGAAAGTACAAATATGTAAACTGACAGTTAGAATTTGGGAATTCATTATATCTAGTATCACATAAAATTTGCTGACATCTAACATAAAATGAAAAATTGTCTCCTCTCTCAAACTCTCTGCCTTGCTTTTTATCCACCCTCCCCCCTTGTCTTCTCTTGTGCCTCCTGGGAATTCTCACATGCATCACTTTCTCTTTTAGAGGTACTCTAATTTTCCAAATTTTAATTGTGTTTTCCTAATGTTACTGAAAATGAAAATTTTAAGTGGCTTAGTTCATGTAGGGGATTTGGTGGTTTCCCTTTCTCATCAATTCAGGTGCCCTTCTCAGTTATTATTCATCCTTACTATTGTATCTCTACAGTTCATAATTTTACTTTTCTGCAGATAATAGGGGTGAATTACGCTGAATTCTGAAGTGATTTTACCATGCCATAAAGGAGAAAAATTGTGAAAACTGTTAATTAACCAAATCTATTTAGAAGGTGTATCAATTATTTTCAAGGTATAATTTGCAGTCCTAGTCTTTGCATTCCCAAGGGAAGAAAAGGTCAAGAAAGAAACCAATACACAAATTTAGAAACTTTTTAAATAGAAAAATAAGTAAGTAAACTGGTTCTCTTTAAGAATTATTTCTTTAAAAGATTAAAGCTGAGGAAAATATTCTATAGTTATTTGTATTAATCTAATTCTAATAATACCTAATGTCCTAGCAAGGATGTGAAAATATGGAAATTTAAGGCTATATTTAGATTTTTAAAGTGCAAACTTTCAAATTTAAATGATCATTCCAATAGTTAACACATGGAAATTCTGAACATCAAGAAAATATATTTTAGATAGATCAAAGCATTCATTATTTCTAATGATTATTAAGAAGTGGGAATCCTTTAGCCTTTTAAATATAAATACATGTTATTTTTGGATGGAAAGAGAAACACAAAGTGTTTTCTCAGGCAGAAAAAATTTCAACTCAAAATCCAGCATGTCTAATACCCTTGAAAAGCTATTAAAACATTCATTTAGAAAATGTTCTTTTATTAACATTCTCATTCTTGATAAATCCCCATGTATCAATTTAGATACCAGATTTTTAGATTTGATATCAGATTTGACAATATTCTAAATATCTATTTGTTATTTACCTTTTCATGCAGAGTTGAAGATAGGTAAACAGATATCAAAGTAAAATTGCTTAATGTTGTATTTTCAGCTATAGTTTAAATAAAAAATTGGCTTGAAATGAAAATTTAAAACACTAGTACAAATGATATTTCTGTGTCACAGTAACAGAATTTCTAATCAGAAAAATGATTTAAAAATTATATAGTAGAACCCAACCTCTTACTTACAGGTGATATAACTCAAGTGTTTGATCTAAACCCTAAATACATTTCTAGAACTCAGTGAACCAATACTCAACCCTGAACCTTAGCATTGTATCACATTCTAAATTAGGGTTTAATCACCCATAATCTCAACCCTGAGTTTCCTTTCTATTCTTTCTTAGGGGAGTGAGTTGACAGTGATCTGACTTCCCTACTTGTTTGGAATATTGCTTTGTTACCTAAAGCATGATTTTGATTACATTGATCTCTAGAGCCTTTACCAGATACCTAAAATCTTGGGAGCTTTAGTGAACATTACAAAACTCATCACTTCAGAAAGATGGAGAAATAGAAAAAAGAGAGAAATAGATAAAGATCTCTTCTTCTTTTTTTCCTCATTATTACTCACTATATAAAGTAGGGAAATATTTCCTTCCTAGAATATGGATAAGTCCTTCAGACATGGGCATTGCTGCTTAGTTCACAATTTGAATGCACACAGTACATTAATTTCCTAGATGGTTATTTTCTCCTATTGGATTATAGTTAAAAATAATCTAATTTAGTAAATTTATATAGTATAACTTATTATTTTTTCATCCTCTGTAATGTGTTTTCTTCCCACCTCACTCTTTTCAATGCCTAATTTTATCAGAATAATATACCTCACTGGAGGAAACTTCCTAACTATCAATGTTACAAATACCTACTTTTGGTTAAGCATAAAAATAAAACACAATCCATACTCTAAAAATTTAAGATTTAGCAGGTTAAAACGAAGGAAAGTACTGATTACAATACAGATACACAGTTCCAGCATTAAGCACAGGATATGATGGAAAAATCAAAGAGAGGAATCCATAGAAAAACATACCATGTTAAGGAAAGCGTTCATATGTAGGAAAGGCTTCCTAATTGAAAATGGCACTTGAGTGATTATTAAAGGGTGAGAAAGTTTTAGAGGGGCTGAAAAAAGGGAGAACTGGTCTTGCAGAGAAACTTACAAATCCACTTACAAGTAAAAAAAATTAAGGAATACGATGATGATTCTGGGAAATCTAATTCATTATACGTGCAACACAGAATACATACAGAGATGTGATGAAGCATAAGGATGAAAAAATGAGCTATGCAAACATCAAGGTTGCCATTTTTTTACTGTTCTGTTCACTCAAAACACACATAAACAGAGCAGTAGAAAATGGCTAAATACTGTTCAACAGTGATTTTCTTACAGTCTATTCTGTAAAATGACAGATGTCTAGACCCAAGATTTCTCAGTGTGAACTTGGAAAATATTACAAGTTTAGAAATGTTTCCAACACCAATGAAACACCATTTTATCACAGTGTTATAATCATCTGAGCACAGGAATGAATCTAACACTACTTTGCAAATGGATTCCTACAAGCATTACATTCAAATTTAGAAAATGCTGAAGTGAAGAATGGTATAATTGCTTTCACTGTGCTATTGTGAATAAAACCTATACTTGTATTTACCCTCGATGTTCTTCTAAATAAAGAAGAATAAAAATATAGAAGAAAATGTGTTCTTTAAAATACGTTACAGTTATTATAGTGATGTAAAACTCAGTTATTAAAATTCAAAAATATCTAAATTTTATAGATGTCCAGAACACATTTTCCCAAATCCACACTACCAGGCTTATGCCTTTTTTATTCATCACCTTCTTTATTTATTGTTACAAACCCATAACAGGCTTTCTGGATATTTGAGGAGAAAAAATTGTGTCAGACAACAAGCGGCATATTGTTCCATGCCAATTCCATTTTTCACCTCTTTTCCCTTCACTTTTGACACCTTTCTGCAAATTCCAGTGCTTAATTGAGTATCTAGGGGTACTGCATGTGTAACATTTTGAAGTAGTTCCATGGGGATGATTTACAGCAACATATAAGATGACAGATGTACTGAGAAGGGCTGAAGTGATTTTATGTGGAGTACATACTAAGATGGAGCACCTGACACCACAGTAATATTTATTAACATCCAGAGAGATTAGATCTTATCAAGATTCTCAGACTCTAACAAACCTGTAAATTTTGCATATCTGAGTACATAGGACTGATCTTTTTCTTACCATATCTAAGAGAAAAAAAACTTTGAATGGATTGATAAAATCACATTATATTCCTCACAATTTTATTCAATAAATATAAATTACACTGGAAAAGAAAAACAGCTGCAA
The DNA here is from genome assembly GCA_963574885.1 of Lepilemur ruficaudatus. Classification (NCBI taxonomy): domain Eukaryota; kingdom Metazoa; phylum Chordata; class Mammalia; order Primates; family Lepilemuridae; genus Lepilemur; species Lepilemur ruficaudatus. The sequence goes on along the minus strand of CAUYRT010036826.1, from coordinate 32,028 downwards.
TTTTCAAGCAATACAGGCTAGCATAAGATTCACTCTGTGCTGGACACTGTTGTATAATAAATGCTTTACATTTATTAACCCACTTAATCCTCACCACAGACCTGTGAGGTAAGTAATACCATTTCCATTTCACAAATGAAAAAGTCAGGGCTGAAAAATTTTGTCAAATCCATAAAGTTAGTAAGTGATGGAGCTGGGTTTTTTAACATAGGCATCCTTGCTATAAAGCCTGAGCCTCAACCACTATGTGTTACTATCTCTCAGTGTAAATTGAAACACTATTTTCCCAGATCCAATTTAAACAACCCTTACTTAGTGGCAATAGTCTGTAGACTCCCATTTTAGTCCCCTGGTTATGCCTGTAATTACCTACTTGATCTTCAATGACTCATTTATTCTCTCAGACTTCATTTCCTCAGGTGTAAAATTAGTGATTTAAGCTAGATTAATCTCTGAGGATCTTTTAGCTCTAAGTTTTAGCGATAGCACAATCCTGTTAGACAATTATTTCTTGGGTATCATGAAATTGGAAATTAACCATTGAATTGAAAGATTAATAGGAAAAACTGATAAATTAAGCAAAAAAATCACTTTCCATTCTAAGATTTAATAATGCCACATCTCAAGAATCAAGATAACTATTTAGCTTCTCGCCTAAATATCAACAGCAACAAAAATAAACAAAATATACTTTCACCCTATTTGACAAAATTCACCCTATATAACAAAATTATCACAGTGAGAAAATGAATTAATCTACAAAGGCATACTAACAAAATTCTAAGTTAACCTGAAAATTTTAATGATTTTGATAGTCTATTACTAAAGCCACAAAGCAAGCAGAGGGAATCACAATTTGCCTTTATCAAACTCAATGTTTTTTAGTATAACCTCTTTCTTTTAAGCTTTTGGCTCATATTCATACTGTCCTAATTTATTCCATTTTTTAAAGAATGCCATTCAAGGTAGGTTTCTGTGTGTGTAAACCAATTTTTTTTAAAAAGCATATTGGGATATTTAATTTTTTTGTCTATGTTGAAGAATCAGAAATAGGTCACAACAGCCTTGTTTCCAAACACTCAAATTTACCAAGAGAAATTGAAAGGAAAAGCATAAATGAAATGTTATCTCATATGACTTTCTGATAGCTAGTCTATTATACTTCAAAAATAAATCCTTAAAAATATTTTGGTGAGAAGTTCAATATGAGAGTTCCATCTAAAGATACTTAATTGTCATAGTTTGTCCAATCCAAAGAAACAATATGCTAACCAATCACAGCCAGTGATCATAAACAAATCTTATGGTACTTTTTCATTTGAAAAAATCAACATTTACAATAACTGTAAATGTTATGAACTAAAAATAGATCAGGAAGCTATGGGAAGTCAATTATAGCACATTGCTATGACTGGGGCTCTGTAGTCAGACTATTCAGGTTCAAATCTCTCTTATTCTGAATAACATATTGCTTTTAGTGGCCATATAAAAATGCTCAACATCACCAATCATCAAGAGAAATGCAAATTAAAGCTAGGATGAAATATCATCTTACACCAATCACAAAAAGACAAAAAAAAATAACATGTTGGCAAGGAAGTGAAGAAAGGGAACATTTATACACTGTTCGTGGGAATGTAAATTAATTCAACCCTATGAAAAACAGGATGGAAATGTATCAAAGAACTAAAAAATAAAACTACTATTTCATCCAACAATCCCACTACTGAGTATCTACCCAAATGAAAAGAAATCATTTAATCAAAAAGATAGCTGCACAAACATGTTTACTGCAGCACTATTCACAATAGCAAAGATATGGAATCAACCTAAGTGTCCATCAACAGACGATCAGATAACAAAAATGTGGTTATCACATGCATGCGTTCGCACACACACACACACACACACACACACACACACAATGGAATCCTATTCAGCATAAAAAATGAAATCATGTCTTCTTTAGGAAAATGAATAAAATTGGAGAACACTATCTTAAGTAAAACAACTCAGACACAGAAAAAGAAATACCACCTCTTCTCACTTATAAATGGAAGCTAAATAATATGTACACATGGACATAGAGCATGAAATGACCGATAATGGAGACTCAGAGGGTGGGGTGTGGGAGAGGAATGGATGATGAGAAATTACTTAATGGGTACAAAATAGGTTACTCCAGTCACAGATACACTAAAAGTCCTGACTTCATCAACATGCAATATATCCATATGTAACAAAATTACACTTCAACTGCATACATTTATACAATTTTTTAAAATTCAAAAATAACATATTGTTTTGCCACTTTACTCCACCTCTGTGTGCTTTAAGTTTCTTCTGTACAGTCTGCATAATTATACTACTACTTCATAGGACTGTCGAGATTAAATAAATTAACACATATGAACAATGCAGAAAAGGACCTGGAACATAATAAATCTTTATTCAATTAATGCTGAATATTGTGATGCTGCTGTTGCTGTTGCTACTACCATATTGAATTGGAGGTGGAAAAGAAAAATTATCTAAAATATGTTCTGCAGTTCATAATACCATAATCAATGATGCTTAACATAGTAAATTCTAGGAAGTACATGTATTAGATATGTTTATCTTCATTATGTGTGTATGTGTGTGTTAGGAGTGGGGATTGTGACTGACAATCCTTTTACATAGCTAGTTTTGAAACAATTGACAAAAGTTATAATCTTTAAGAATTTGGTATAAAATTTCAGTTATGTTCATAGATGAAATATTTTTGAATAATACATTCATGGAAAAACTTGAGTTCCAACTCTATGGTGCTGCTTTTCACACAAACAGAAGGAAAATGACTATGTGGGTGTTAGAGGTGCCACAGCTTTTACTATGGTAATTTCTACAGGATAATCACAGCATAAGTAAAAAAAATCTTGCTTACATGAGCAGAATCAAGTTCTTCTTCAAGCTATTTTGGTAAAAACACATGCCACTGCTGTCTCTGACTACCAAAATATATACATTGTATTCCACTCAAACAAAATCTCCTCAGAGCAGGGATGAAAACAGATGGAGATCTTCTTATTTCCAGGACTTAGTTCCATGTTTACACACAGTTTTCCTTAGTTAATAACTAAGTAAATAATATGGCTATGTTTTGGGTAAGTTGGAGGAATCGCTTTTATAACACAAGACAGAGAGTATTTTGTTAGGTAAAAAAATCTATTTTTGTGTATCTATTTATCCTTGTGTTTCATGATTCAGATTGAGAATAAGCAGATCATATACAACATATGTGTGTGTATATATTCATATATACACATATGTTTGTATATATATACATATATACACATACATACAAATTTTTCTTCTTCAAAAGCTTCCCCATAATGCTGAATCTTATTTTTTTTTAACTAACAAAATCTTTTTGGAAGACACAGAAGCTTCAGGTGCAGACTAGCATAGGCCTGCATGCTGATGAATATTGGATTTAAAAACAAATACCATCTCTTAACAGTTCACATAGACTTACCAATGCATCACCTGTGCTGCGGTCCCCAATCCCTGGGCTGCAGATCTGTACTGGTCAGCAACCTGTTAAGGACTGGGCCACAAAGCTCCACCGTCCCCCCACCCCTAGTCCTGTGGAAAAGTTGTCTTCCATGAAACTTAGGAAATGGGCAGGAGGGGAGTGGCAGGCAGTGGAGGATGGGAGATAGGGACAGCAGGAAGTGAGTAGCAGATGATAGTAGTCACAGCCCCTCCCCATCATTCCATCATTCACATCACCACCTAAGCTCTGCAAAAGGTTGGGGACCGCTGCAATAATTGGATCTCACAATAAACTTTTGAGGCCATTTAGATATGTTTTGACCTCATTTTACAGCTCAGAAATATTTACTCAGAAAAATTGTTTAAGAGTCAGAAGCATGAACAAAGCTAATGCTTTAGACTCCAAATATGATGTGCCTACCACTTTAGATGACGGAGAAGATTTGCTCCAGAACAAAGAAGTAAATAATATTCTCTACAACTGCCATAGGATAAATGAAATCTCTTAACCTCTTTAGGAATTTTTTTTTTTTTTAAGAGATTGGTGTTCCGGTGTTCATTCTGAACAAATATACTCCGGAAAAGTCCAAAAGGAAAAATAGCATTACAGCAAAAACTTTCAACCATTACTTTTGTTCCCCATTATTAGTACTCTCTCTTACAGAAACATTATCACATTTCCTAGAATACACACATAGGGATTTAACAGATATAAGGAGAGTGTAGAAATAGCACCCATTCCAAAATAAATTATTTTCTCTTTCTAATGGCTCATTCACTCAAAAGATTTCTTAAAATTATAAGCAAGTTTAGAAAATAATGCCTAACATGAAAACAGATAAAACAATATTCATAACTAAAATTGTGGCCTTTGTTATATTGACAGATTCCCGATATTCCTGGAAAATACCATGAAATGGATCTTACGAAATCTCTTACAAATTCTTCCTACAAAATCTCAGATAGACTCTTACTATGACCTAGAGATATTTTTAACCATCTCTAATTGACTCTCCCCAGCAGCATTTCCAAACCTTTTCACTCTCTCCCATCTTCCCCAATTCCCCATTGCCTCAATTATTGCTGAGATGATTATAACCACTCTATCTACATTTCTTCAATTTTCCTGTTCTATATCAACAAACATGATTGCTCTATTAGCTCAGTAGTTGACTGCTTGCCAAATTTTTCCTCTTTAATTCCTTTCTAAACCAAAGTACCATCATAATCTCTCTGTTTCCCCTCTGGATTTTTTTCTACTTAGGTCAAAAATACCCCACGTGTTCCATGTTTCACTAAATTATTGTTATTTCTGTACATATAACTTTTTCATCATCACATTTTGAAGAAAGACTCTACCTGTGGTATTCAAGTCTTCTCTTTCACACACTCCTTACTACTTGTACTGGTCTTCTGTTAACACCACTATCACTATAATGAAACTTCCCCCCATGATTTAATCAATAGATTCCTTATCTCTAGAATCCACGTTGTAAACAATATTTAAGGACAGTTAAAGTAACCACCTCTAAAGAAAAATTTTTCTCCTCAGAGAGAATGTTCTGTACTGGTTCACCTTTCAATTTTGAACTTGCTCTTTCTTTTATTCTTTTGCCACCAAATATAAAATATTTGCCAATAATATATCTGTGGATTTTTCTCCTCCCACTAATTCATCTTTGGGCATCTCATTTAATGTCACAGCTTTACTTTTTACCCCCCAAAAATCTAATATTAAACCAGCATTCCTCCTTTGCTTTTCCAAGTATACCCTGATACCCACAGTCAGATAGGGTTCAAAATCTTAGCTCTGATATCAAACTGCTTGGGTTAAAATTTCAATATTGCCACTTATTTGCTGTTTAATTTTGGTTCAGTTAACCAACAGAACTTCCTTAGTTTCCTAATATATACAAAGGATTTTATAAGGAGTAACTAAATAATTTACATAAAACTTATATTACTATGCCTAATTACAGTAATAATTCAATAAATATGAGATACCATTTGTAATTATTTCCCCTATATCTGTATTTTCCTTATTTATGCAAATTGTATATTTGTTCAGTGACTAAAAGCCAAATGCTAGGAGTATTTTTGAGCCTCTCTTTTATTGGCCGAAGAAATATAATATGTTAACAAGTCCTATAAAGTCTTTCGGTGGCATAGCTTCATAGCAACTCACTTTCCTCTTCCTCTATAACTATTCTAGTCTGAGAGCTTATTATCTTCCATCTGAACTATTTCAAAAGAGTCCTGACCGGCTTCCCTGACTTTAGTTTTTTGACCTTTAACCCATCATTTTTATTGTGGGAAGCTATATTCTTTTTCCTGAAGTACATATATAAATTGTGTCATTCCACTACTCAAACCTTTCTACTCTTTGCTATTACCTGAGACATTAAATTCAGAAATCTTTATTTAATATTCAAAACCTATTACGAGTTCATTTCAATCTACCATGCCAATCTTATCTGTTCCTTAAATAGATAATGTTCCAGACAAACTAAACTATTGGCTGTTCCTTAACCATGGTCTACATTTCTGATACTCTTCTCTCCATATAAATTACCCAGGTAAGTGAATTTCAGATAGTACCTATAATTCATGATGTAGCCAAAATGATACTTGGTTGATAAAAACTTAATCTCATCATCTTAAGTTCTTTATCCCTTCTGTGAAAAAAAAAAAAACACAACAAAAAACAAAGAAACTTCACCAGTGGACAAAATACGAAGCTCATCACAAGAATGGAAAAACAAACACACATGTACTCACCATTAAATTGGTACTAATAGATCAACACTTATGAGCACATATAGAAGTAACATTTATCGGGGGGCAGGTGAGAGGGGCCTGGGGTGGGCAAATTCACATCTAATGGGTGCTCTCTGGGGGATGGGCACACTTGTAGCTTTGATCGGGCAGTGCAAAGGCAATTTATGTAACCAAAGTATTTTTACCCCTGTAATATTCTGAAAGTAAAAAAAAAAGAAAGAAAGAAAGAAAGAAAACAAAGCTCAGATAATCTCCCCCAAAAACAATAAAAAAAACTGGATAAAACTGATGAAAACAATGATTTCAGGATTCTGAAAAATGGCCAAAAGCATACAACAAATTAAAAATCACTATTCAAGAAAAATTAAGACGAGAGTGTCTGTGGCATTTTGGGCTAGGACTTCCTTCGTCTCTCAACACCATACTCCAGTTCTACTAGAGAACTAACTTTAGCATGGTGCTGAAGCCATGAAAACCAACAGCTTCCATGCTAAAGGGGTTGATTTGATTCAGATCAGTATGTAAGAAAAAAAACATGCTCAGGGGAATTGTCAAGAATGATAACAATCTTGTTATTAAAAAATATCAAGGAAGACCAACAACTCAGCAAATACAAGGTTTCAATACAAGTTTGGTCAACCAACAGACCAAAAGACTGGCCACAAATTTAATAATGTGATCTGAGGAATGAGATAGCCATAGTGGTTTTTGATAAGCTCCCATAAATCCTTTATGGTCTGGGAGGCTGCATATATGAGTAAAGCTCTACATATGCTCAGGAAAGACTGGCGAGGGCTTTAGCTACCCATTAATTACTGGTTCAGTATGAGTCCTTACACAAACCAGAGAAATCATGATCAGGATCATCAGAATGCAAAAGTCAAGGGATACTAATAAAGTGCCTGAACTTTAAATACATTTCTCTACCAAGTTACAGATCTTTCAGCAAAAAGTAGGAAACTTACCAGCTCAAAATATTTAAACAAGCTCTGAACCATATCCATAACAGCATTTTTCTAACAGTCAAAAATTAGAAACAGTCTAAGGTTCCTCAGCTATTGAATGGGAAAAAAAAATAGCATATCCCTCCCTACATAAGAACACTATTCATCATTAAAAGATAAAAATCTTGACACATGCTACAACAGGGATGAACATCAAGAACTCATTCTAAGTGAAAGATGCCAGACATAAAAGACTTTTTATTGTCTACTTCCATTTATATGAAATGCCCAGAAGAGGCATATTTATAGAAACAGATTTGTGGTTGGGTGGGGGTGGTATGGGCTAGACAGATCTTGTTGGGTGATTCAAAAGTTCTGAAATCAGATTTTGGTGATGGTTGCATAATTCTGTAAATATAGTACTAATAATTGAATAGTATACTTAAAATAGATGAATTTTATGTTATGTAAATTATACCTCATTAAATCTGTGAAGAAGGAGGAGAAGAAGGAGACAAAGGGAAAGAGGAAGAATACAGGGAAAAAAATGGAAATGGAGTGTCTGGGTTTTCAAAAGTGGATATCTTCACTTAGGGTGAGCAGGAGGAGGGGATACATCCATTTTATATAGTGAGATATTTAGAGAGGCAGGCATAATTGTTATGCTAACAATTAAGCTACTGAAACAATGACAACCCAAATAGAATGGGCTTTAAATAAGATGGAGGCGGATTTCTCTCACACACAGAAGTCCAACCAGGGTAGCTCTGTTCTATAGGAGAATCATTTTCCTCCTATCCTGTTACTTGGCCACCCCATAGTGTGTTGTCCTCATCTGCATGGTCAAAGCTAGGTCACAGCATGATAGATAGTCCATGTCATTGAATGGGTATGTTAGTCCAAGGCAAGGAGCTTGTCTTTCAGTTGGAAATGACCTGCAAGTTGCCCACACTTTCACTCACATTCCACTGACATTATATATATATATAGCAAAGAAAGGTGTGAAATGTAGTCCTATTTGGGGGGACATAAATGCAGCTAAAACTGTTATCATGGAAGAGGGGGAGAATTTATTTTGAATAGTTAAACACAGTAAGGAGAATTTATTAAAATTATGGTAACAGTAATAGTGAAAATCCACATACATTTTTGATAGTAAAGAGATTAAGCAATTGATGACAGAGTATCTACATAAAAGGAGAAAGGCAGACAGGCTGCATCAACAGTGTGTATAAGTGGTGGCTGGGCATCTATCCTAGAGATGGAGTTCAGGTAAAGAATATCAATTTACAAAATGAATTTGTCAAAACAAGGCAGGACCTAAAAATATAAGTGACTGCAAGTAAGGGTCAGATACTTGAGAAAGGTACTTTCAAATATGATAATTACATAATAAATGGAAACAAGGTATTAATGTGATCAGGAGAAGACAGAAAAATTACAGTTGCTGATATTGCTACCAGAACTTGTTGCACACTCTGCCTCTCCCCAGATATTCACATCGCTTTTTCCTTTTCATCTTTCAAGTCTCTGCTCAAAAGTCATCTTCTCAGAAAGCTCTTTTGCTGCTCATTTTATTTTAATTGGCACCCCACCTTCATCTTTTCTGTCCTCAACTTTAAATATGCTACTTAATTTTTCCCATACCAGCTCTTCAATCTGAAGTTGTATTACTTATAGTTCCTTCAACTAGACTATACATTCCAAGAGAGCAGAATATTATATTTTTCACTGCTATCCAATGAGTTCCTAGAATAATTTGTGGCACATAGACACTCAATAAATATTTGTTGAATTAATTGAATGGATGAACATAGAAATGTTAGCGACATAGTCAACCAGGCTGAGATAATGTGAAATGACCTCAAGTACACTGTTACATTTTCTACCAAATATTGGGGATACACTGAGTGTGCAGGTAAGAAAAAGTATTTTAAGCTGTGTGGGAAGGAGGGAAACTAGGATTAGAGAACCAACATCAGTACTGCTCAAAATCCTATAACATTTTATCATGACAGCTTTTGAAGACATTATAATTTATAATTATATGTACTTCACTTCATGATTATTTGTTAATGTTATTTTTGTCTATTACTTGCTAAACATAAGATTCTTGAAGCTAGAAACCACATTGATGCACCTTGATATCTTTTGGCACTATATTTTTCAAATTATAAGCTCTCAATGATATCTATTTGGATGAAAGAATAAAACAATGATTAAGAAACAGTGGCTGATTTTCACAGATTGCAGAGCGTTTTTTATTCAGAGTAAACAAGCTTCAATGGCTACTTGTGATAATCAGACCAATAAATATACTTTCATGTTAAAACATTAACTATCTCACTTAACGAAAAAGAAAAGATAGTAATCCTAGACTGTGAATTTAAAGGAATTATAATACATGATATCATTATTCTTTACCTACCTTTGTCCAAGTCAGTTAGGAAACAATCCATGTTTTTATGTAAGAGCACAGCACCATGACACACAGAGTTATAGCATACAATGCCAAATGTGTAGTAAAAATCCTTTGAGAGAATTAGTTAATGCATATGCATAGTACTTTTTATATTATAAAACTTGGGCATTTATCTATTTCTTTAATGTGAAAAGCAATTATTCTGCCGAAGATGTGGAATAATTATTTTTAAAATATCACTTGCTCTTAAAACACAGTGGAAGCATTGTACCTTTGAAGCAGCATCTTTGAACTCAAATCATTTTCATTAATTTTTCTGCATTTTAAAAGAAATAATGTTTTGCTATATGAAAGTTGATCTCTGTATTAATGTCTTTATTAGTGTTTAATTTTATTTGCTGAATCATGATTCTCTCCATGCTGAATTTCAATTCTTCCACTGGTTTGGGAAAGAGGTGACCTTGAAGCTGGAAATAAGATACAAACCTGGAGAGAAAAGTTACCGTCTCTGTCCTTGCAGCATGATATTTCCATTCCCAGTCCACCCCAGCTGTAAGCTCACATTTTTCTACCAGTCACAAAGATTTATTTTTGAACATGCCTGCTTCTTTTGTTTATACCTTTTCTCCTTTCAGAGCGGAGAGCATGGCTTATGACTTTTCCCTTTCGTTTCTTCTTTCCCTTCTCTCTCAAATCACCATTCTGAGCAATGTCAACTGTTTTTCTATCCTACTCTGTATCTTGTTCCTCCTTCATTGAATGTGTATATACTGCCTTGTTATAATGTCATTTATGCACATATATTAAAACTTTATTTGTAGTTTAAAGCTCTTTGAAAATGCAGAGTACTTCTAAGTTACCTCTATGTTCTTCTCTAATTCTACCTCAGTTTCTTGTACTGAGATGCTCAACAATGTTGGATAAAGGAAGGAATCAAGGACCTTATAATGCTGGTCAAGTGTTGTAAGACTTTTCCTACTCTTTATCCTGTTCTGCTGTCTGCTGTTTAGCCATTTGCTGTTCATCAACAACTGTTAAACCATGGTCTGGGAAATAAAAAGAGATAAAATGCAAACAGTCCTTTTGCAACCTGTTAGTTTCTCATTATCATCTAGGTAATAGTTAAGGGAAAGTTACCAGGTAATGGAAAATCTTGGCTGTGCAATTTGTTCACCAATAACTGGCAGCTCCCTCCTGCCCCCAGTGATTTAATAAGGGCCCTGGTGTTCATAATAAAGCACTCCTACAAAGAATGGAATAAAGGAAAGAAATATGGAAATTTTTCTCCATAGAAAATGCAATAAAATACTCAAAAATTTGTGAACTGATTCATCATTTTCTTTAATCGAATTAAAGGTGTTATTTAAAAGATATTTTAAATATGTAACTGGAGCATTAACATTTATAAAGTTAATTCCATTTGCTACTTTTAAATAAAAATAACTTTGTTTCCTTAAATAGCAGCCATTCAACTATGTATGGTGGCTATTTGGAGATCGGTTCTGTTTCTGCTCAGACCTAGTGCCTTTCTAAAGCGATACTGCCACTCAATGTCTCTAACAAGTTAATTTTTGCTGCTCTGTTAAAATATACATGGACATAAAGATTTCAGCTTGTAAAAGACACAAGTTAAAGGCCTGTGTTAGGCATTCTTTCCATGTTTGGTGATAAGATGCGTGCTTTAAGTCTGAATAATACATTCCAAGAGATAACACTTCCTGATTAGATGGGACAGGTCATCAAATCACTAAAAACGATTTGTTACCAGTTAAATAACGGTATTGGTTGAAATCCCAATAGGAAATGCAACTGTACCAGACCAATCTAGCCCCTTTTATGTAGCAAAGTTGTGAGTGTTTATCAGTTGCCATGCGCTCCCACGTTGAGAGTTACGTAACCTGGGCATACCCAAATAAACCAAGCATGCAGCCATAGGCAGAACCTAAGTGCTCTGACCCAGGAACCAGGACTAAAGGAAGAAGTGGACACTGCATGACAGAATCCAGGATCAATCAAATTGAACTTTGGTGTCACCTCACGGCAGGATCCAGTCATATCATGCCTCCTAGCATCACCTCATTGCAAAATACAATCATATCACACCTCACTACATTATGCTTATAAAACTCAACCCAGCCCCTAGCTCAGGGAGAAATATTTGAGCACTTTTTTCCTGTCACCTTGCCAGTTGACTTGCAATAAACCTTTTATGTTCTCAAAGGCTGATGTCATGGTATTGGCTTGGGTGTGTATCAGGAGCAAGCCCATTGATTGCTTAGTAACAAAAACAATGGCAGCTCAAAATAGGAAAATTTGAGAAGGGTTTCCTTTTCAAAGGAATGAATTACATAGGTATAGGTGAGGAGCAGCAGAAAAATGGGGGATAGTACAAGAATCCAAAGCTGGTAGCAGTGAAGTCATGACCAGTCCTAAGCTCAAAGCATAAAGAGGAAAGGAATTCATGACTTTCAATAGGAGACAGTGATCTAGACCAAGCTGCCTCAAGAAAAGCACCGCTTTTCCTTGAGATACACAGCCAGCCTAAGGAGACTATAGAAGAAGACCGAAAATAAATACCTTGGCCTCATTCTCTTTCCACTGATATATGCATGAGACTCTCAATCAGCAGATTTAAAGAGAAGTGTTTTAGGCTGTGTTCTAAATTTTTCAAGTGTGACAAGTTAACCTAACTTAGCTGTTCCTAAGTTTCCTCATCTTAAAATGCTAATAAGAATAGTAACTAACTACCTTATAGCTCATAAAGCCATACAAAGATAGATGAAAAAAAAAATTAAGCATTTTTAACAGTCCATGGGATGTAGTAAGTTATAAGTAAATAAATGATATTTTTGTGTTTTTCAAATGAGGTTCTTTTGTAGGAGTGTATTGCAGATTGCAAATCAAATATAAGAGCTACAAAATGAGGTTTCTTCTTGAGGATTCAATATGACTATATCTCTATGCATTACTTAGTACTAAAAGACCAAGAAAACTGAGTAAAATTTTTGTTTTTAATTTGTTGTATGTTGTTTCTTTTTCCTTGGACGAACAGGTACATGAAAAGCCCAAATGTTTCCATAACTATATTCAAAATCATAGTTACAGGCAGGTGAATTTAAAATCCAAAAAGATTACAATAATGAAGTCCCCATGCCCAAGATGTCAGTGAGAGCTACAGGACCACCAGGCTTTCCTATGGAATATATTCCATTTCTAAAGGGAAAAACTGAAGTAGATTTGGGTAACAAACACAAAAGTAATATAGTTACTCAGCAAATAATGACTTTAATGATGGAAATAAACATCTATAAAATAACAGAATACAAATTTAAGTGTTCAAAAGATATTCTAGTCCCTCAAACACAGCAAGTCTATGTCTTCAAATGATTTTCTGATATGCAATAGCCTGGAATGCTATTTCCGTCTATCTTTGCATGACTGGCTCCTATGCAATCTGACATATTAGCTGAAATATTATTTTTTGTGTCTTCCATCACCATACTATCAAAAATAAACTTCTGATTTTAAATCACACACACACACTGCTATTTTAGTATCATTTAATTTCCTTTATATCACTTGTTTCCACTAAAACTGAAATTATTAGCTTACTTAGTTATTTTTGTATATTTCTCCTCCTAGACTATAAATTACTTAGGGGTTTAGATTAAATTTGTTTCATGCTTCTGAATAAACTCCTAATCTAGCATATAGCAGTGCATAAAGTATCATTCAAATAAGTGAACAATTAAAAGTTGATTTTTGAAAGAATAATCAATTGTTCTTGGCAATTCTTAGTTTTTTGTCAGTTGGTTTCCCCTTCCCATATGTAAGCTATAAGAAATTTCCAGAGAAAGGAAGTGTAAACTGGTGTCTCATGTTATGCTCACATGGAGCCCTGGCATGAATTTTAGGTAAGATAAAGGATAGTGGTTTGACACAAAGTCTGCCCTTTTTCCATTTTGTCAGACATAATAAACAGGATTTTACATTATGCCTTGAAAAGCATGAATAAACATTGGAAAGAAGACCAAAAGAAGTGCTTGGTGAATTTATTTTGTTATACACACTCATACATACACACACAAACACATACACATATATACTACATACACATACACACATATGTATATATGGTATATATACATCGTATATACATACAAAGATAATATATACACCCATATACCTATACTATGTCAAATATATATTGTTTTATATAGACACACATGTGTGTATACACATCACAAGTTAATATAGAGATAAAACTCCCTTAAACTGGATAAACTCCCTACACCTAGGATTCATAACAGAAAGAACAGAATTCTAAACACATAAGCTTATTGAGAAAATAAATAGAACAGGATCTGTGAGCAGGTAGAACAAAACTGATATGTAAGCTTCTTCTTAGACTTGTAAGAATGTGCCCTTTTTCCTCTTTTATTATTTATTTTTAATCCCTTAGTTACTTTCTCTCACCTGAGCCCTCTACACCTTGCTTTGTTGTAATAATACGAATGAGCACATGGGAAAATTTCAAAACATTCTGTGTGTCTTTGTATAAGTGTAAATTCAAAAGTGCAAATATATTTTTGAACACTCAAAATAATATTATTAAAAAATGTTCTCTGTATCAGGATTGTTTCAGACTTTGATTTGTACAACATCTTCCCCACACGCACCATCTCTCAAATACATTTTGAGAAAATATACTTATTTTCCACTTCAGAATATATTTCTCATATATAAGACATTATAAAGTCTTTCATACTTGAAATGTAGCTTAAGGACTGAGCCTAGCCAGTCTTATCATCATATTATATTAGTATCAAAGACCACAAAGCAAATACCTTTTGAAAAGAGGGATAAATTCTTGAGAAAATAACATGGTATCATGTGTTATTGAAGAAGAACAGTTAGAAGAAATTCAAAGAAACCAATGACCAAGCTTTTAGAGTTAATATTTGCCCACGTATAATTGTAATGAAAATGTGCAAAGCTTAGAAAGATAACCTTTTAAGCAATCATGTCAGAAATAAACTCAAATACTGGAGATGAAGTCTCTCTCAAAGTATAACGCTTTCCTTGAATTAATTTGTATATTCGACCTTCATATATATCACTCTTCTACAACATTATGCCTTTATGCAACTGAATGCCATTTAGTTATGATTCAGTGCATTATTTACTTCACTGATTATATTAAGCCTACACAAATCATCAGAAAGCTTTAATTTGGTCTCCACAGGCTTTCTCTACTTCCCAGAAATGGTAAAAAGATACTTTAAATCCTCCCAACCCTACGTACACATGTTGCAACATCACTATATTTTTGCCAAATAAATTATACTACATATATAATTCTCATCTTCCTGTGCTGACTAGCAGAACTAGCCCAAGAAAAGAGAAAAAAAGCAAAAACATTTCGTTCTCTAATATTTTTACAACCACAACATTCAGGATATTGATAAGGAAATTCTTATTTGGCCAAAAATACATTGCTGACTAGGCAGATGATAAGGTTACACTCAGAGGTACCTGTGGGAACCACCAATACAAGTAGTAGAGGATGTCTGGGAAAGAAACTTCAGATACGGATGGAAATTTACTGATAGACACATGCAATGGTGCTAAATCATCATGCATGTCACTATTATTAAGATATATTTAGAGGAACCCACCTAACATAATTATAATCCCATATAATCAGTATACAATAATCACATAATCATAGTAATGCCATGGATATATATTTACCTCCATTTTACATATGAAGAAACAGAGGCTCAGAGACATTAGGTGTGCTCAAGGGTCCACAGACAATAAGAGATGGAGAAGAATGCAAATACAAAGGCAGGTATCTAATTCTGTGGCCCATAAACTTAATATTTATGTTTTTCCAAGTAAAGTAAATGGCGTCAACCTTAAGATTTACATACTAAACCAAATGTAGAGATCCTGAATGTTTATAGTACAATATGGAGAGTCAACTATAAAAAGGGGACTGAATAAAGAGTTTTAAAAGACCACTATAATGGGAGAACAAAAAGAAGAGATGCATATATAGGTCAGGAACTAAGAAGGCAACAGAATACAGGTCAAGCTAACCATGTAAGACTATAGTGAAGCCAGTGGAGAGCACAGCATTGTGCAAAGTAATTAGCTCAAGGCTGAATGTTTGTAGGCACCCAAAAAGTACCTACTGATTCATCTTTTCCCAGAATACGCAATTTCATATTGAACATTGGCTTGTTGTATGTTCCCATTAAAATCAAGCTTTTCAATAATAATTCTTTTGAAAATCATAAGACAACTCAATAAAATATGTTGCATGAGTACCAAAATGCTATGCATAGTGTGATTCCCACAAACCTAAAATTTCTCAAGGACATCAAAGAACAGGTGGTAAAGATGAAAATAAAAAGTCAGTTTATTCTTTGTTGTGCAATTAAACAAGTAAACTGGATCATTTGAACCTGAATATCAATAATATAGATAATAGTTTGAAAATTCCATAGATAACCAAGTCCTCTTTGGTTTGTCAACATGAACTTAAACTATTTTTATGACTACACAATGGACTCTCATTACTGCTGCAGAGTATAGGTAAATGCAATTTTTAATCTACTAATATAATAATAAACTACATATTCAGTTATTTTAAGACATAACAGGTGATTTTTTACTGAGTCAGTATGATAAAAGACAGATTAAAAACTGAATTATGCTACCATCAGCATGCAATGTATCTATATAGGTAGAAAAAGAAAGAAAAAAGTGGTGTGCTAAGATGATGAGAAAAGGAATTGTAGGAGAAAGAACACTTTAGCAATGATAAAGGAAAAAAATCTTTACTTTCTTTAAACACAGCTTTCAGAGAAAGCTGGTAAAGACTCTTCCAAACAAAACGAGATCCAGAGTGTCACATACCAATAAAAGATATATTTTCTGAGGTAACTTACAAAACAGGAAAAAATTGTAGATAGTGAGGTAAAAGAACTCGAAGCACAAAGGCTATAAAATTATGATATAGAGGTCTATAAACATCTGAATTTCAATTTATTCACAGTAGCGGAGACCTGTTACTTCAAGAGTCTGATATCAAATGTGATAAGGGAAAGGCTTACACAGGAGTACAACAGTAAATCACAGAAAAGAAGATTAGACTATCCAATTTCTATCTTCATTAATACCATTTTAAAAAGTAATAAATTTCTTTAAGAAATTACCTCTTTCCTGAAAAGCACATTTTGAAAAGCTAGAACTTCTTGTTTCTTTCTGCTATTAACCAGTGAAAAACCCAAGTTACAGGTAGAGGACAACAGCGTAATGTTTTTTCACGCTTTAAAAATCCACAGCCTTCCTCAAGTACATTTTTACGCTTCCTGAAGTCATATACTGTGTCCTTTATCTGTTTTGTTATCTCCCATTGTGGCTGTCCCAATCTTGGAATAGCACTAGGCATTTAATAAGTACTTGGATAGATTGATTTGACTGAGTACTCTCAAACTTAGATTCCAAATACATATTTTATTAATTCCTCTTAATGGGCAATTCTGCAATGGAAAAGGTTTGTGTGAGATATTTAAAACAAAGCATGTTGATGTTGTCTCTAACAGATAAAGAATGCTTTATACTTTAACACTATATTGATGGTGGGTGCTGAGATCATTTTCATTTCAGACCTTGTGGGTCAATCCTTAGAATGTGGCAGGCAGGGAGAAAAGGTGATACAGAACTAGGCAGGAGATTCTGGGGAAAGGACCAAGCTAAATATCCCAGACTCACAGAGGAAAGCAGATGGTCCAGTCAATGAATAGACATCCAATATCTCTCTTGATGCACAAATGTTTGGAGATGATCGCTTAACTGCATGATTTGGTCCAGGTCTGTTAAACCAGCACAGGACCCTTTCTGGATTCTGGTGATAATAATGGGTTCTTTGGGCTGTGAAGAATAGTTGGATGAAGTAACAGAATGAAGAATAAGTACTATGTACACCTTTTTAACTTATTTTAAAGTCAGTCACAGAAAAATTAGGAGGAAATTTCAGCAATGTGAAAACTTCTCTAAAGGGAAAATAATAATGATCATTTCTATAAGGTTCTAAATCTAGAAATGTGTTCTGAAGAGTCTTAAAACCATAGAGATGAAAGTGACCTTAAAAATATATTATTTATATTCTGATTTCTTCTTTTTTCACATATGAGGAAAACCAAGGCCAGAAAAACTAAAATGACTTATACAATGAAACTGGTGTTTATCACCTAGATCGAAATTTTCCCACTATTCCATGCCATAAACATAAATAATAAACATCAAATGCAATACATCTAAATCTGCTACCTCTTTCCTGCTATAAAGTACTTAGTAAAATCCTGTATTATATTGTGTTATTTCGTATGTA
Organism: Lepilemur ruficaudatus; assembly: GCA_963574885.1. NCBI lineage: Eukaryota > Metazoa > Chordata > Mammalia > Primates > Lepilemuridae > Lepilemur > Lepilemur ruficaudatus. Next base: position 13,943 of record CAUYRT010036826.1, on the reverse strand, counting down.
TGTGTGTGTGTGTGTGTCTGTGTGTGTGTGTGTGTGTTTAACAGATGTAGCTAGAAAAATATTGCAATATTCCAGTGGTGTAAAGCAGTGGTCCCCAACTTTTTGGCACCAGGAACCAGTTTCATTGAAGACAAATTTTCCATGGATGGGGAGGGGGGGAGTTCTGCACCCAGTCCCTAACAGGCTACCCAGTACTCGTCCACAGCCCAGGGTTGGGGACCACGGGTGTAAAAGTCTTGGTTTAGACTGCTACACACTTGCTTGGTCACCCTAGGAGAAATTAGGAGAATTACTTCTTTCTGTCTCAATTACTTCATCTATATAGTGAAAATATTCAACTAGATTTATATAATTTTCCACCCCTACAATTATGTAGATTTTTAAAAATAGCCATATGATTTTTTTTCTCTTTCATGTATCTTCTTAAGAGAAAAAGTTACATCCCAGCTACCCAAACAGCTTACCCAAAAGAAAAAAAAATACTAACAAATTTCCTGAAACATTCTTTGCCCTTGGTTAATATTTCACAACTCAGTACACAAAAGATGAACAACAACTCATCAACAAAAATTAGGGGTCTTAATAGGGGAAAGGAATTCCTCTAAAACTGATTTATGTGATTAACTGTACACCTCAGTAAATTCACTGAAAATCATTTAATTGTACACTTAAAATTGAGGAAAGGCATGATATGTAAAGTATACTTCAATAAAGAAAAAAAAATTTGTGGGATTCAGCTAATGCAGTACATAGAGAAAAATTTATAGCACAAAATACCTACATTAAATAAAGTTCTCTCTAATCGATGACCTCAGCTCCTACTCTAACAAACTAAGGAAAGAAGTCATATTAAACCCAAAACATAAGGAATATGGGAAGTACTAAAGATATGAGCAGAAATCAATAAAAACAAAAACAGGAAAACAATAGAGAAAAATCAATGAAGTCAGAGGCTTGTTCTTAGAAAAAGGACTAACAAAATGGATTTTTAAAAAATAGGCAACAGATTTGAACAATTTATGAAAGAAGAGATACGTATGGTAAATAGATTTATGAAAATATATTCAAAACCATTATTCATTACAAGTTAGTACCGATCAAAATCATAATGAGATGTCACTACACTCCCACTAAAATAGCTACATTTAAAAAGATTGGCCATATCAAGTGCTGGTGAGATGTGAATCAACTGGAGCTTTTTGACCCTGCTAGAAATGTAAAATCATACAACTATTGTTCATTTTGGACAATAATTCAGTAGTTTGTTAAAATGTTAAATAGATATCTGTCATAAGACTTACCCATCCCACTGCTAGGTACAGTGGCTTCCCATTATTGAATTGGGTAGTTATTTCTATAAAGTTGTCATAAACACTGAATTAGTACTGAAACATTGCTCCTAGAGGAAATAACACACACGCACATACACACACACACACACACACACACACACACTTTATATTGTAATCTGAAATCCCAAAAACAACTCATCTTGGTCGATTCTCTTTTCTCTATTTTATAAAAGAGAAAGTGATGCTCCAAAAAGTTAGTGACTTGCCTGAGGCTATTCCACTAACAGGTGCCAGAGCTGGGATTCAGATCCGTCCAACTGGCCCCAGAGCTGGAACTTTTTGCCCTATGTGGCCCCCTTCCATCTCCATCCTCTGGTCACCTCTGTGAGAGCTGGAACAAGTCAGCATCGCCTTGTGTAACCTCAGCTGGGAATGTGCAAGCCTGGCAACTCAAATTTTTGCAACTCTGCACATGTGGGTAAATGACCATAGATAGTACTCACGGAGTTAATACTTTGGGGTTACACATCGATTTTAGTGAGTAGGCAAATCTAAAAATACATAATCTATGAACGAAAATCAACTATATTTACTTCAGAGAAATTAAAGTATATGCGCATATATAGTCTTGTACACAGCTGCTTGTGGCATCTTTGTTTGTCATAACAAAAAAGAAAGCCCTGGGAATAATACAAATGTCCATCAATAGGTGAATGAATAAAAAATTGTGGTATAGTCATACAATGGAATACTTGTCAGTAATAAAAAGGAAGAAACTATTGATACATGCAATGTAGATAAACCTTAACATGTCTATGCTGAAAGAAGCCATACCAAAAGAAAAAAAAAAGCACTTACTATACCATTAATATAAATAAATAAAATATAAATAAATAAATAAATAAAATATAAAATATAAATAAATAAATATATATATTTATTTATATTAAATATAAATTACCATTAATATAAAAATCTAGGAAATGCAAACTAAGCTATAGTAACAGAGGGCAGATCAGTGGTTTCCTGGGAACAGGAGGCAAGGAAGAGAGGGACTGCAAAGAGACACAGGGAAACTTTGGGACTGTTAGATATATTCAGGGTTTTATCACAGTGATGACTTCACAGATGTATTAATATGTTAAATCTCATCAGTTGTATAATTATGTGCAGTGTATTCCATCTCAATTATACCTCAGTAATGCTGGCTAGGGTGGAATATGGAAGAAAAAATTGAATTAGTATAGTAACCTATATCCCTTGAATTCAATAGAATGGTTAAATACTAAATTAGTAAGTTGAATTCTAATCTATTGAATGACTGAATTCTAACCTGTTGAATTCTATAGAATGGTTAAATATTGAATTAATGAATATTGTATTACCTAAGATATGAACATACTGAATGATATGAATATTTGCAAACACTTGTAACATACCATATGCCATGCACTGTTTTGTACCCTTGAGATACAGTAAATCATACTCAAAGCAAAAAAATAATAATAATAATAATAATTTAATTATTTTTGTATTGTCCAGATGGACAGAAACAGCCATAGTCACAAGCATTTGAGGATTACCCAGTGGTCAGCCATTTGGCAGTACAGACAAACCAAAAGAGAGCAAATGTCTAAGGAGAGTATGAGTGTACTGAGGTCTAGCGTGTGGTCAATAGAGAAGACCTCATCTTGCTGGTTGTCCATGGAAGCAGAGAACACCTCACTTCAACCTTTTTGTTTGATCAAAGAGGGAGAACTCTAAATTGGTGAAATTCTGGCATCTTTGAAATACTTCGGTGACATTTCTCAGCATGAAGGAAGGAAAGGAGAAATTTGCTCTTCCCATCTGATCTCTCCTAAGTGTTACCACAGCTCTGGTTCCATTGCAGAGGAGGAAGCTGAGACTCCAGGAGGCAGAGGGATTTCCCAAAGTCACCTGACTAGCAAATGGCCATGCTGAGATTCAAACCAAGGTATGTATGAGTTAAAAGCCCATGTATTTAACCATTTTTATCACCTAAGCATTTTTTTCTGTCATTGCTTAATTCTCACCAACATTTTTGCAAGCTGCGTAATGCTCCATTGAATAGATGTATCACAACCAATATATAATAATTTAGCTACAATTTACCATTTATTTTTTCCAATTCTTAATTATTAGAGATAATTGGTAATACTGTGGGAAGTATTTTTGTATTAAATGTTTTTTTGAAAATCCTACATTGCTTTTTTAAAGATAGATTTCAAAATGTGAAATTACTGAGTCAAGAGATACATACTTTATACACATTGCCAATATGCTTTCTAAAAGTGCTGTGCATACATAAAATATTATTAACAATATATTACAAAATGATTTTTCTGCCTTATAACCAGTATTGGATGTCTTTTTCCCAAACTGGTTCATGGAAATAGTATCTAAAGTTTTTTAAATTTGCATTTATTTTTAATTTTTCATTTAAAAAATGTGTAAGTGTGCTCTCAGAAGTAGAGAGTGGACAAGAGGGCAGTGGAGTCATACAGACAACTGTGATCCACCACCTTGGAACTAAAGCTGGGGGACAAAATTCATTAATCTCCACTGACAAGAGGTGAAAACAACAGGTCAGAGGTAACCCAACTTGGTAAAATACCTCTAAGGCAATACAACACCAGTGTGCCTTGTCAAACCACTGTCAAGGAATGTCCCTTGAGGGCCTGAAGTTAGGGGCACAAACCAGTCCTAGCACTATGAGTCATCAACCAAGTACCCTGATGAGAAAAAACCAGCAAAAGAATGCAGGAAATATGAAAGATAAGAGAGATAAGTCACCACCAAAAGAAACCGTGAGACTGTAAAAATTGGTTACTAATTTAAATAAATGATTAAAATGACTGAGGAAGAATTCTGAATATGGATTGTAAGGAATCTTGGAACTGAAGAGAAAATAGAGACCCAACACAAAGAAACCACAAGAAGAATACAGGAAATGAATGAAAAATTCTCTAAAGAAATTGAAATATTACAAAAAGACCAAACAGAAATCCTGGAAATGAAACAGGCATTCAAGAAACTTCAAAACACAGTGCAAAGCCTTAAAAATAGAATGGATCACACAGAGGAAAGAATCTCAAAGCTTGAAGATAATGCTTAAGTGCTAAATAAATCAGATGAAGAAAAAGAACATAGAAGAAAGAGACAAGAACAAAACATACAAGAAATGCGAGATTATGTAAAGAAACCAAATAAAAGAATTATAGGCATCCCGGAGAGAGAAGAAGAAAATACACAAGGGCTGGAATCTATTTCTTGGAATACTGGAGGAAAATCTGCCTGGCCTGGCCAGAACATACATTCTTTTTATCAGCTCATGGAACTTTCTCTAAAATCTATCATGTTCTAGGCCACAAATGAGATCTCAAAAAATTAAAAAAAAAAATTGTACCATGTATCTTCTGAAACCATAGTGGTATAAAACTAGAGATCCATTCCCACAGATACACCTAACACTTCACAGAGTCATGGAAATTAAACAATCTAATGCTGATATGACTACTGCATCAAGGAAAAGATCCAATGGAAATCAAAAGATTCTTTGAACTAAATGATAAAGGAGACACAAGTTATCAAAAAATGTGGGATACAACAAAAGCATTCCAGAGAGGAAAATTAATAAGATTAAATGCTCACATCCAAAAGACAGAAAGCTCACAGACTTTCAAACACACAGACTAACAAACCATCACAAGGAACTGGAACAGGAAGAGGACATTAATTCTTGGCCTAGCAGAAGAAAAGAAATTACTAAGATCAGAGCAGAACTGAACGAAATTGAGAACAAAAGAACTATACAGAAGATCAACAAAACCAAAAGTTGCTTTTTCAAAAAGATAAACAAAATTGATAGCCCTCTTGCTAGATTGACAAGAACTAGAAAGGAAAGGACTTTAATGAACTCAATCAGAAATGAAAAAGGAGAAGTCACTACAGACATCACAGAAATACAGAACATTATCTTAGGATACTATAAAAATCTATATGCCCCAAAACTACAAAATGTGAGGAAATGGACAAATTCTTGGAAACACACAACCTCCCTAAGCTCAATCAGGAGGAAATAGAATTACAGAACAGACCAATATTGAGCACAGAAATTGGAGTAGCAATAAAAAATCTTCCAAAAAAAATACAAAGCAAACAAACAAACAAAAAGCCCTGAAACAGATGGGTTCACACCTGAATTTTACCAAACCTACAAAGAAGAACTCATACCTATACTGCAGAAATTATTCCACAACATTGAGAAGGATGGTCTCCTCCCCAACTCATTTTATAAAGCCAACATCACCTTGATACCAAAGCAATTTGGTAAATGACATAACAAATGACGTAACACATAAAAGACAAAACAAAGAAAGAAAACTACAGATCAACATCCCCCATGAATATAGATGAAAAATCCTCAACAAAATCTTAGCAAAGTGAATCCAACAGCACATCAAAAAAATTATTCATCCTGACCAGATGGGCTTTATCTCAGAGATGAAAGCCTGGTTCAACATACACAAATCTATAAATGCAATTCACCACATAAATAAAAGCAACAACAAAGACCATATGATTATCTCAATAGTTGCAGAAAAAGCATTTATTAAAATCCAGCACACTTTTATGATAAAAAACCTTCACAAAATAGGCATAGTTGGGATATTCCTTAAAATTATTAAGGCCACATATGATAAACTGACAGCCAATATCATATTGAATGTGGAAAAATTGAAAGCATTCCCACTTAGAACTGGAACCAGAAAAGGTTGCGCACTATGTCCACTTCTATTCAACATAGTGCTGGAAGTCCTTGCCAGAGCAATCAGACAAGAGAAGGGAATTAAGGGTGTCCAAATAGGGGCAGAAGAGGTCAACCTCTCACTGTTTGCTGATGATATGCTAGTATATATAGAAAATCCTAAGGATCCAACCAAGAGACTCCTGGAATTGATAAGTGAACTCAGTAAAGTCTCAGGATACAAAATTAATGCACACAAATTGATGGCATTCATATATGCCAATAACATTAAAGCCAAAAATCAAATCAAAGATGAAACATCTTTCACAATAGCATCAAAGAGAATTAAATGTCTAGGAATATATTTAATGAAGGAGGTGAGAGACATATATAGGGAGAATTCTGAAATACTAAGAAAAGAAATTGTAGATGTACACAGATGGAAATCCCTGCCATGCTCATCAATTGGTAGTATCAATATTGTTAAAATTTCCATACTACCTAAAGTGATCCACAGAGCTAATGCAATCCTTATCAAAATTCCACCATCATTCTTTACAGATTTAGAAAAAATAATTCCACACTTCATTTAGAACCAGAGAAGACCTCATATAGCCAAAGTGATCTTAAGCAAAAATAACAAATTAGAAGGCATCAGTCTGCCAGATTTCAAACTTTACTACAAGGCTATAGTAACCCAAACAACATAGGACTGGCACAAGAACAGAGATATAGACCTTTGGAATAGGGTGGAGATCCCAGATATAAAACCATCCTCATATTGTCATCTAATCTTCAACAAAGCTGACAAAAATATACACTAGGGAAAAGAATCTCTATTCAATAAACGGTACTGGAAAAATTGGATATCCACATGCAGAAGATTGAAACTAGATCCCTACCTCTCTCCTCTCACAAAAATCAACTCACGATGGATTACAGACCTAAGGCATGGAACCTTAAGAATTCTGGAAGAGAATGCTGGGAAGACGCTTTCAGACATTGGCCTAGGCAAAGAATTCTTGAAGAACACCCCCAAAGCAATCACAGCAGCAACAAAAATAAATAAATGGGACCTGATCAAATTAAAAAGCTTCTACACAGCCAAGGAAACTATTATTAGAGGAATTAGACCACCTACAGAATGGGAGAGAATATTTACTTTCTACACATCTGAAAAAGGGCTGATAACAAGAATCCATATAGAACTTAAGAAAATAAACAAAAAAAAATCAAACAACCCCATCAATAAATGGGCAAAGGACATGAACAGAAACTTTTCAAAAGAAGACAGACTAATGACCAGCAAACTTATAAAATGTGCTCAACATCTCTAATCATTAGGGAAATACAAATCAAAACCACAATGAGATATCAATTAACTCCAGTGAGAATGCCCCTTATCAAAAAGTCCCACAACAAGAAATGCTGATGAGGATATGGAGAGATAGGAACACTCTTACACTGCTGGTGGGACTGCAAATTAGTGCAACCTCTGTGGAAAGTAATTTGGAAATACCTCAAAGAGATACAAATAGAAATACCATTTGATCCAACAATCCCACTACTAGGCATCTATCCAGAAGAAAGAAAGACATTCTATAATAAAGACATCTGCACTCAAATGTTTCTGACAGCACAATTCACAATTGCAATGATGTGGAGGCAACCCAAGTTCCCATTAACACAAGAGTGGATTAATAAAATGTGGTATATGTATACCATGGAATACTACTCATCCAAAAAAAAAAATTGTGATCTAGCACCTCTTATATTAACCTGGATAGAGATTGAATACATTCTTTGAAGTGAAGTAATGCACTGTATGGGGAAGGGACACACTTGTAGTCCTGGCCTCGGTGGTGCAAATGTATTACATGTAACCAAAATGTTTGTACCCCCATAATATCCTGAATAAATAATAATAGTAAAAGTAGAGAGTGGAATGATGGTTACCAGAGGCTAGGCTGGGTAGGAGAAAGGAATGGGGAGTTGTTGATTATAGGGTACAAAGTTTCAGATATATAGGAGGAATATGTTTTTAGATCAATTGCACAGCACGGTGACTACAGTAAAAAATAATACATATTTCAAAATAACTGAAAGAGTAAATTTCAAATGTCTCACCAAAAATGATATGTAATCAAGTTCATAGATGCATTAATTAGCTTTATTTAATTATTTCATATTGTATACATATATCAAAACATCACATTGCATCCCATAAATGTATACAGGTATTATTTGCAAATTAAAATTTGCCTTTATTTGACAACTTCTTGGTTGCATACTTTTCGACATTGGATAATCTGTTGTTTCTCCTTCTTCAAGGAATGTATATTTATATCTATGACAGGCAGCCTCTAAGATGTCCTTCAATAAACTTCAATTCCAGCTGTTCATGATCACATGTAATCTCCTCCGCTGTAGTGTAGGTTTGACCCAGTGGCTCACTTCTGATGAATAGAATATGGCAGAAGTGATGTCATGTCACTTCTGAAATTATGTTATAATAAGGCTGTGGTTTCAATCTTGAGTTCTCTCTCGTTCTCCTTCTGATCACCCAGCCAGAGCTTCTAACAACCTTGTAGAGAGGCCCACATGACAAGGAATCAAGGCTTGGAACAATCACATGTGTGAGTTTGGAAAATGATCTGCCACCAATCAAGCCTTCAGTTAAGATGGTAGCTGCAGCTGAAAGCTTGTCTGCTACCTCATGAGAAACCGGGAGACGGAGGCATCCAGCTGAACTGCACCTGGATTCCTAACCCATAGAAACTGTGGAATAATAAATATTGGTAGCTTTAAGCTGCAAAACTCTGTTTGTCTTAGTTTCCTCTTATTTTTGACTGATGACACCAGCCAGTAATACCATCAACTAATTCCCTTGCTGTTATTCCATGTGTAGCAATGTCCTTCTGATTACAATCAAAAGAATGCACCATCCAGAGATTGGAAGTCTGTTTGGCAGATGTATTTCTCAAAGGAATCACTAACTCTGCATTGTTTATAGGTAGCTCAGTTCCATGTGAGTTTGGTTGGAGTGAGTCAGTCCTAGAATTCAATCAGGTGTCCTGAACAAGGAGTTTTTAGATATGAGAAGGTGAGTACAAAATTCTGATCCATGACAGTATCACCAATGTCAGCCTGTGAGATGCTCTTCAAATGGCCAGTCTGTAACATGCCTCTCATTTGTCTTTTAATAGCTAATTCATCTACATGTAGAAGATTATGGGCATGTAGAAAATAACCAAGCAACATGGTCCCTAGATCAATAATATGTAGTTTAGATTGTTTTCTTTCTTTCAGGAAAATTTTGTAGCTCTCTCAAATTATATTTACATATATAATTATAAAATCAATATAGAAATTTATAAAATATAGGAAATGATAAAGAAGAAAATAAAAACCATCCATCATGTATTACTCAGAGGTAACCACTGTTAACACTTTCTCATTTAAAAATCACAAGAATAGGCCGGGCGTGGTGGCTCACGCCTGTAATCCTAGAACTCTGGGAGGCCGAGGAGGGTGGATCGCTCAAGGTCAAGAGTTCGAAACCAGCCTGAGCAAGAGTGAGACCCCTGTCTCTACTAAAAATAGAAATAAATTAATTGGCCAACTAAAAATATATACAGAAAAAATTAGCTGGGCATGGTGGCACATGCCTGTAGTCCCAGCTACTCGGCAGGCTGAGGCAGAAGGATTGCTTGAGCCCAGGAGTTAGAGGTTGCTGTGAGCTAGGCTAATGCGACGGCACTCTACTCAGGGCAACAGAGTGAGGCTCTGTCTCAAACCCCCCCCCCCAAAAAAAAATCACAAGAATAGGCCAGGCAGGGTGACTCATGCCTATAGTCCTAGCACTCTGGGAGGTTGAGGCGGGAGCATCGCTCAAGGTCAGGAGTTTGAGACCAGCCTGAGCAAGAGCAAGATCCCGTCTCTACTAAAAAAAGAAAGAAATTAGCTGGACAACTAAACATATACAGAAAAAATTAGCTGGGCCTGGTGGCGCATGCCTGTAGTCCCAGCTACTTGGGAGGCTGAGGTAAGAGGATCGCTTGAGCCCAGGAGTTTGAGGTTGCTGTGAGCTAGGCTGATGCCATGGCACTCTAGCCCGGGAAACAGAGCGAGACTCTCCAAAAAAAAGAAATAAAAAGAAAAAAAACCCCACAAGAACACATAATCATACTTTTTTCTCAAAAAGACTAGAAGTTTATTCCTAAAGGATAAAACATTGCTGAGGATAAATTTCTTTCTTGATCACACACTGCACAATGAAAATTGTGACAACACATTAAGCTTCTTTGGGAATTCATTTTTTATTCACAAAATATCTCATTGTTTCAGAAGCCAGATAAATATATGATTTTAAAAATATTATTGTGTTTTCTATCATTTCAAGGTATTTCTCCCAAGGCTACTTTGGGTAGCTCTCCTGTGTTAAACCCAGCTGTTCATTATCAGTTTCTTTTAGGTATTCTCAAGGAATTTTTCTTTGGAGAAATTGTCTTTCCTTTAAGATGACTATAAAATTTCCAAGGAAACTGGCAATGTATAAGTACACTGAAAAGTGGGAGGAACATTCCAAAATAGGGAGAAACTTGCACTGGGCCTGTAATTAGCAAATTGTGTTAATCACATGCTTGCTACACATTAAGAATTTTTGCTAGCTGTAGTACCAATGAAAAAAGATTGAAGGAAATCACTAAGGACCAATAGTCAACTGCCCTTACTGACAAAAGTGGACAGCGTTGCAAGATAAAAGCAAAGAAATTTCCCAGAGGAAACAAAAGGCTTTCCTAACTTTGAGGATGAAAAATTATCAGTGAGATGGGAACTCTGGCACTTGGAAACTTTTCACTGCTGCATTGGAATAGCATTCAGAGATTGTGGCCTTGGAGTTTAAAGAGCAAACAAAGTGACATCAAGCAAAAAGCCTGACTTGTTATTAGTGAAAAGTGACTAAAACTTGGAAACATGGCAAAGGGAAGATGGCCTGGCCTTTCAATGGAGCATTGTTGAACAGGTCCACCCAATAATTATTCAGTTCTCTCAAAGAATATACCTACTTTTGACTTCACCATTTGATGTTTATTAGAGCCCAGACTCTGTGAAGTTTCATATTAACTTATAGATTTTTGTCTGATAGAAAAGATAACCCCAAAGAGTATGGGTTATTCCCCCACAGGATATTAAACAGTGTTGTATTTAACCTAGCAGACTTTTTTTCCATTCTTTTTTCAATGCCTAAAAATACCTAGTTCCCCAAAGGTCCTTTGAAACAGCTTTATTATCCTGCTGTTTCCCTCATTAGTAACTTGAATGAATCTTTGACCTATATTTATTCTGTGTTTGAAAGTCATGGTTTTTAATGTTTGAAGATCATATTTTGACTCATCTTCCCTATTACATTCTGTTGGTCATTTAAGGGAGGTTCTGGGTCATTTAAGTGAGAGTAAGTGAGATTCTGGGGAAGAGTGAGATGTGTGTGTTCAATCCCCTACTCTACATTGAAATCCCTGATAATCTTTTTTTTATTCAGGATATTATGGGGGTACAAACATTTGGGTTACATGTAATGCTGTTTGCCCCGCCAAAGCCAGGGCTATAAGCATGTCCCTCCCCCATACAGTGCATTCTGCTTCCATTAGTTGTGAATTTAGCCCTCCAGCTCCACCCCTACTGGCACCCAGTGAGTGTTACTACCATGTGAACAACTTAGTGTTGGTCAGTTAGTACCAATTTGATGGAAAGTACATGTGGTGCATGTTTTTCCATCCTTCTGATATCTCACTTTGAAGGATGGGTTCCATCTCTATCCAGGATAATATAAGAGGTGCTATATCACCATTGTTTCTTATAACTGAATAGTATTCCATGGTATACATATACCACATTTTATTAATCCACCCATGTATTCATGGGCATTTGGGTTGTTTCCACATCCTTGCAATTGTGAATTGTGCAGCTATAAACATTCGAGTGTAGATGTCTTTATTATAGAATTTCCTTTTTCCTTTGGATAGATGCCTAGTAGTGGGATTGCTGGATCAAATGGTATTTCTATTTGTATTTCTTTGAGGTATCTCCAAATTACTTTCCACAGGGGTTGTACTAATTTGCAGTCCTACCAGCAGTGTAAGAGTGTTCCAATCTCTCCAAATAAATGCCAGCATTTCTTGTTGTGGGATTTTTTGATAAGGGCCTTTCTCACTGGAGTTAGATAATATCTCATTGTAGTTTTGATTTGCATTTCCCTAATGATTAGAGATGTTGAGCACTTTTTTATATGTTTGCTGGTCTGTCTTCTTTTGAAAAGTTTCTGTTCATGTTCTTTGCCCATTTATTGATGGGGTTTATTTTTTCTTGTTTATTTTCTTAAGTTCTATATAGATTCTTGTTATCAGCCCTTTATTGGATGTGTAGAAAGTAAATATTCTCTCCCATTCTGTAGGTTATCTATTTGCTCTAAGATAGTTTCCCTGGCTGTGCAGAAGTTTTTTAATTTGATCAGCCTACTTGTTTATTTTTGTTCCTGCTGTGATTGCTTTGTTCTGTGTTTCTGAGATTCTGTGATAATGAGGTATAGAATTGCAGAACCCAGACTCAGAGAAAAATAGAGCTACAAATAGCTAACACAGTGAGGATTACACATTGAAATTAGGATTGACTCCTCATTCCAGTGCTCTTTGTTAGAGAGGCTGAAGTGTAGATAAAGACCATTTTATTCTCTTGACAGTTGGTATGATAATTCCTTTGAAAGACATTTCATTTTTGGGAAAATTCTCTCAGTGTGTTTAAGATAGCAGCTGGGGCTCCAGGACCAGGGTGATAAGTATTAAGCAAAGTTTACATAATTTACATAATAAAGGGAGGGGAAATTCTGAACTCTGTTCCAATAGTGGGGGAGGGGGAATCTGGGAAGCAAAGAGAAAGGTGAATGTGAGGAGGAAAGAAAGAAACTGGAAGTAAGCATGAAAACTGACTATGACTTTCCCTGTGTTCTCTGAAAATTTCAGTATAGTATACATGAATCAAGAAATTCCTAGTGAGATTTGAATTTTTGTGGAAATTGGAAAAAAGGATTTGTACTGAGATTGACATGACCTGGGAGTAAAATAAGGATGACATATAAAAGGCCAGAAATAGGACTTCTCCCAATTCCTAATAGACAGCCAGTTATTACTGTGAAGCAGTCAATGTCAAGGAAAAAAGAAACCAATTTCCTGGTGATCCTTAAATTAAAACAGACAACCATAGTTAGATTACCATTGTAAAAGAAAAGAATGCAACAAATGTTTGTTAAAACATCAAGAAAAACTTTATTCAAGATCATTTGGGGGAAGAAACAGGGAAGAAAAAAATAAATCATATTGTAGAGGAGGAAGTAAAATTATCTCTGTTTGCAGATGACATGATCTTATATGTAGAAAACCCTAAAGATTCCACCAAAACAAACCGTGTTAGAACTAACAAAGACAATCAGCATAGCTGTAGGATACAAAATCAACACACAAAATTCAGTTGCATTTCTAAACACTAACTATGAATAACCCTAAAAGAAAAATATGAAAATAAGTCCATTTAAAATAGCATCAAAAAGCTATTGTTAAAATTTGGTATATGTTCACAATGGAATGTTACTCAATTTTAAGAAATGACAGTGAGCTAGCACCGCTTATATTATCCTGGATTAAGCTTGAACCCATTATTCGAAGTGAGGTGACACAAGACCCAAAGAATGGGCCCCACTTGTACTCGCCATCAAATTGGTATTGACTGATTTACACTATGGTGCTCAAATGGTGGGAGTGTTCACTAGGGATTTGGGGGGTGGGGGGTAAATCCACATCTGAGCGATGTGGTGGACACTGTGGAGGGGT
>CAUYRT010036825.1:0-39835 GCA_963574885.1 Lepilemur ruficaudatus | reverse complement strand
GGCATGCTTAAAGGGACAGAGTATTTAGCTTAGGGAAAAAGAAAATCTGTATGTAGGCATGTGGTGGGGCTGTGGTTTGAGGAGGCATAAGATGTTTGTGGTCTTCAAAATGTCAGAAAGTTCCATTCTACGACAGAGGGTTTAAACTTGCGCTGTGTAATCTCAGAGGACAGAATAGAATAAATATCTGGGAATTCCTGGGAAGTAACTTTTGGCAGAAAGCAAGGTAGAGCTCTACGGCCATTACTGATTGTAAAGTTTGGAAGGAAAACAATAAAGAGGCCGAATGTGCTGAACAAAGGTAGCTTTTATTTAGCAAAGCGCTCCCTGGGCGAGGTTCAAGGGTCCCGGGGAAAGGGGCCCGAAAAGTCGCGCCGTGCTGACCGGGGAGGTGGGTTATATACGGGCCGTCTTGACACGGAGCCGGTCCAGATTGACAGCTGGGCGGGATATCCGCTTCACAACAGGAAGCGGCCCCGGCGGGTGGTTCCTCCGCGAGGAAGCGGCCCGTGGGAACCACGTGGCGGCGGAGTTCAGGCTGTGGGGATGGGGGGATGTGCAAGCCCCCAGGAGAATTCCGCCCGCCAGCCTTACACTGATGTTCTTAAGTGCCTCAAGCTAGAATGCCATAGCTTGATGGTGTGTGGAGCCTTATGAAAAATATCTGAGCCTTAGGCGAGGGTGAAGCTCAGGTGAATCCTCACATTCAGTTTAACCCTCATAATTAATGATCCTGTGGCTTAGAATTCTATACATGGCCTTTAAATACCAATGATTGTACACAGCTGCAGCAAAAGAAGGCTCTTCATCCTTACTAAGGATCTTTTTACCCTCATAAGTTCCATCATAGGGATCTATCCGATACCACACAAAAGAAGGGGTGAAGGAAGCTGGTAGAGTTAAGATGCCTCCTTGGAAAATTAGCGGGTCTATGTTTTTGTTGGGATATAAAAACAATAGTCAAAGGGACAGTGCAGGATTTTCAACGGTGCACGAATACTTAGAAAAAAATATGCTCTGGCGTCTTCACACATGACGAATGAATTGTAAAGGGACAAGGCTTGAAGAAAGTGGAGATTCATTACTATTAGGTGGTCTGTATGGCTATTCGGTGTGATTCGTATTTTGAGGAAGTTAGATATATAAAATGAAGGAAAAAGAGTAGACCAGGTTCTTTCATCTCAATTCAGGACACAATGTATTTTTGGGAATTTTTTCATCAGTCCACTTGTGAAATGATTATTTGGAGTAACTGGCGTAAGATCCACGAACCGCTGTAGGAAGTGCTGTTTTTATGACAGTGTATGCGTACAGTGCTTTTTTATACTTTGAAAAATTGTTTTACCATGATATTCTTGATTTTTAAGTACACCTGTGGATGTTTAAGTCATCCCGAACTGTATTTGGTTATGTCAGACTATTTGATCCAAAACTTATTTTCTACCGCAAAAATGTCCAAAATGAATTAAGAGGTTAATTACAACTTCAATTGTATTTAAGAGAAGTCTTCGTGGTTTATAGCTGCCATTTATATATCTTCAGAGAGTGTCTTAAGTGTCTTTGGGATTGTAACGGTCATTCTAGGCTAAGAGGAGCTTGTTCAGACACTTGTGATTTGGGGCCAATGACTTCATAGCCATTCCATCTTCTCTCCACATCTATGGATTAACCAACGGCAATCACGATAATCCCAGCCAGTTCCTGGTACTCCTCGCTGTAGTCAGGGGAAGGTCAGCTATTTTTTGATCCCCACGGGAGAAAGACAGCAGCTCCTCAATCACTACCTTAAAATAGCCCGTCATTCTCAGCTGCTGGGCTGGAGTCCCTCCAGGGGAGAGCGAAGGGAATACAAATCTGCCCGGCGGTGGTGTGAGCGAGAAGCCACCAAAACATGAACTAGGACAGCCTTCTCAAGGGGATTCTGCGTACTCAAAAACCTTATCTTTTTTTGTCGTTGTTGTTAAGAAGCTAGGTGTCTACCATTTCAAAATTTCTTATTTTATTTAAAAGGAAACCAGTGAATTGAAAATGAGACTAAATATTGCCATCTTCTTTGGGGCCCTTTTTGGTGCTTTGGGGGTTTTATTGTTTTTGGTGGCTTTTGGATCGGATTATTGGCTTCTTGCGACTGAAGTGGGGAGGTGTTCAGGTGAACAGAATGTGAGTTTCTCCTTTAAAATACTGATGTACTTGGTAGTGGTGAAGATAGTCTTATGTATCCTCTTGAAATCAGAGAATAGTAATGGAATGTCTATTTCATCATAGACATATATATAGAAAGCTACTGATAATCATTATTTGGGATAAAGTACCTTTCTTTAAAAATTTCCTGGATGTAATAATTTTGATTGTGTTTCTCGTATTGATGGCAAGTACTTCATCTGTGTTCTGTGCAGATAGAGAATGTCACTTTCCACCATGAAGGATTCTTCTGGAGATGTTGGTTTAATGGGATTGTGGAAGAGAATGACTCCAGTATTTGGAAGTTCTGGTATAGTAAGTGTAACTTAACTTTATTTTCCCACTGTCTTTAATAAAAATGAACAACTTGTTATTTAGTAGATATCACTTATAGAGAGTTGGATTCTTAATTGTAAGACCTCAATAAGATGTCTTCAAAAGTGTACTGAAGAGATTCCTTTTCAGTAAGTAGGAAAGGCTATAGGAATAATTAGTCTATCTTCTAACATAAAATAGGAGTCTGATTATTTATGGAAAACTGAATTTTACCCACTGTTTCCTTGCTCATATTTAAAATACACTAACCCTAACAAACAAAACAGCTATTATCTACAGTATTTTTTCAAGTGTCTATTATTGTCATGTTGCAAAAAAACCCTTTTTTTACTATTAACCCTTGAAATCTCAAATGTAAAAATCCAGAAATAGAGATGTATTATTTTATATTCATAGTTTTAAAGTTAACAAAATCCTTTTTTTATAATGAACCTTAATTACCAACAGTGCAGATGAAAGCTTGTTTTATTTTGGCTTTAACCAAGTTCATAGGTAGTATCAAGACATGCATTGCTTTTGATGTTTGCCCTCTCTTGTTGAAACTTTAAAGCTCTTTTTTGAAGTAGAATAACTTTTAAAAAGTCTGATGCATCTTTCAAATATATTTCTTATATTTGAATTAATCCTTGAAAATCAATTTATTGAAAATAGCTCGCATTTGTTTTATTGTGCCTAACAATGAAAGAACTGTTTATTAGCCTAAAGTTACTGAGGGTTGAAATTATCAATCTTATCAAATACTCCTGTGAAAAATCCAAGAATGGTATTTATACAATAGTCAAGATTATAGAATATATAATAAAAATATGAGGTAACTGAAGACTTAAGCAAGCGGATAGTAAGTTACCTTATGTAAAGGGAACAAGGTAGTGATGAAGTGGCATTTTGAGATAAATATCTGATAAGCTATCTTATAGAGGATTTGGGGCGGGAGAGAATAATAGCATGCTGCTTGCCCATGGCAATTATTTAGACTTTGGTAAAGGGAAGTAAATCAGATTGTGCAAGAGAAAGACTTTGCCAAAGACTTAGAGAAAGGAAGAATATTTCAACATTCCATTCCACCTTAAAGTATACATATGAAATTTTAAAGTTTTCAGACAACATAAAAGTTTCTTCTTGTGATTTCTTCGAATGCTAAAATTTATTTGAATTATTAACTTGTATGATTGGTCATTTGTCTCTTTTTCCCACAAATAAAATGGATACAGAAGAAATTTTTTATTAATTGGAACAAATCAAGGTTAAATTTATTATGTTTTAAGACAATTATTTTTGAATACCTAGCGCATACTAGGCATTATGTGAGGTACTGGAGAATATGTGAAAAAAAATAAAACATGATGCCTTTTAATTTTAAGGTGATATTAAGTGCATTTGTCCTGATTCCATTGAACTATGTCACATAGGTAGATGCTCTGGATGAATCCAC
The DNA here is from genome assembly GCA_963574885.1 of Lepilemur ruficaudatus. Taxonomy (NCBI): domain Eukaryota; kingdom Metazoa; phylum Chordata; class Mammalia; order Primates; family Lepilemuridae; genus Lepilemur; species Lepilemur ruficaudatus. Next base: position 35,886 of record CAUYRT010036825.1, on the reverse strand, counting down.
CTTTCAGTTCTCCAGTGCTTCTCAATAGGAGGTCTTTCTCCCTCACACAACTCTCTGAATTGGTTGAAGGGACCAGCAGTTGTATTTTGCTTGTGTAACCCCTCCTCCGGCATTTCTGTTCCATTAGGAATGAGTCATCACCGAGCTTCTCAGTAACAAATGCCACTGCTTTGCTCTCCTCCCCAGCCAATCAGCCACCATCCAAGAACTGCACACATGCTTACCTGTCTCCGTATCCCTTCCTGAGAGGCGAGCACAATTCCACCTCCTACGACTCTGCAGTCAGTAAGTATCCTCTGTCCTCAGATTACCTCTTTTAAAGGATACCCACCACAAAATTTTTGTGAGCAATTAAAAAACAGTTGAACACTTAAAATTTCAGCACTTTCTCTATCAAACTGTTGAATATGAAACAGTACCATTTATGATTTTAAAGAACATAACTTTGACCTAGATGTAAAGCCACTGTAATTCACTTGCTACTTACAAAAATAATTCTTTAAAAGACGTGTTTTCCGATATCAAGATAGTGATGTTTAATGGGAAGAACTGCTTCTACAGGGTTTAACTGACCTAAAACTAGTCTTACAATGGAAAATATTATAATGTACATCCTATTTTTAGAACATTTTCTTGCCATTGTTACACATGAGAATATAATTATGCTACCACATTCATATAAAATGACTGAACTCTATGTGTGTGATATCCCATAGAAAAAAGCTACTCAGATATTGTTAATGAAAAGTCATTAAAAACATGAAGTTTTTAATAACTCAAAATTAAGGCTGGGTACAGACTATCAATGTCATATACAAAACCAAAAAGTGTTTGTTTTGCAAAATGAATACCTACTATATTTAATGTTCTAAGTAAACTTATATTAGTCAAGGTCCTCCGAAAAAAAGAGAACCAGTAAAATACATACCCACAAACTCACACGCGCACACACACACACAGACACACGTACAGAGAGAGAAATTTTAAGGATTTGGCTCACGTAATTGTGGGGTCTGGCGAGTCTGAAATGTGTAGGACGTGCTGGCTGGCTGGAGATCCAGATAAGCGTTGGTGTTGTAGTCTTAAATCTGAAGGCTGGAAACTGCAGCATAGCTCGTATGTTAAAGTCTGGAGGCTGATTTCCTTCTTCCTCGGGAGACCTGTCTTTGCTCTTAAGGCCTTCAACTGGATAAGGCTGGCTCATATTATGGGGGAAATCTACTCTACTCAAAGTCAAGTGATTGTAAATGCTAATTGTTTCTAAAATATACCGTCACAGCCACATCTAAACTGGTGTTTGACCCAACAACTGGGCACCATAGTCTAATCTTTCTGTTCACTATGTAATTCCACGTTACAATTTTATTTTAGGTTTGTCAAAGAACTTAGCATTTGTTTACATCACATCATGAACATGGCACTTGATGGAGAGGGTGTGGGGTCTGCATAGTGAGCTGACCTCTAGCTGTGTTTGTCCCCTGGGGTTCCTTGGGTGCAAAGGACTGGCTGTTTTCCCCGAAAACCTGAGGTGCGGGTGCTCCTTCCCATTAAAAATTGTGTGAGCCATCATATTTCACATTTGGCAAAACCCTGTGCCTCATGTAGAATGTGGACTCTCTCACTGGTGAGAGAAGAGCTGGATGGCATAGGAAGAAATAGGACAAGCTATTTTGCTTAACTGAAAAGTTATAAAAAAATATGCCCTTTTCCTGACATTCGTACTTTTATAAATGAACTGAGAAGTAGTACAGGATTGGCTTTCCAGAGTATTTGTTTGTTGTTTGCATAAATATTAGTATTTTGTTGTTGTCATTATTTATATGCTGAAGTCCTGTGATAGGACAGGTATGGGAGGCACAATATATTTTAAAAAGAATGTACATATTTGAAAAGTCTGCGCCTCAAGGCGATAGTGGAGAACTTGAAAAACAAGGTAACATAATCTATGCATAATAATTATGATGGAGATGGATAGTAAATACATGTCAGAAAAATTATACTGCAATTACACTTAGAATTATTATGTAGCACCGCATATAATTAGTGTGTCATTTTTTGGATCTAGTGACAAAACCATATCCAATTTTTTTTTTAAATTATCAAACTCCTCTTTGGCACATATATTGTAACTCCTTATTTACTTTAAGAAACTTTATCAAACACTTTAAGTGAAAAATGATTGAGATGTGCAAAGATATGTTTACAACAGAAATAGGATACACAAGTTTCATTTAGCCTCATGATGTACAAGGAAATTTGATGTTATATTTGTGTGATTTATGTTTTTGTGTATTTCCTATATCCAAGAGAAAGGCATAGATTTGTATCAAAAGTATTTTATCTGACTTTTTGGTATGTGTTTCCTAGTTAAAAAGACTACATAATCTTTATCATACTCCAGAGCCACTATTCAGTTTCATGTAGCTTCATAATTACCAGACAATACTTGCCAACTTATCTTCAGTAAACTGAAAATATTATTATATAAAATCTTGATGTATCATGGCCTGGAAAATTATTGGTAAAATGACTTTGTGTTCTCCTGAGTTTTTACAATTGCCGTTAGTCAATATTGGATTTAGTGAAAATAATATAGTGGAGTATGATCTTTTCTGGAGTGTCTGTTTGAGAATCAGGGCACTACTGATGAGATTATCCTCTTTCATAATCAGGAGACTGGAACTCAGAGAAATCATGCGACTCTCTGTCTTCACACAGCTGATCATTGGCAGAACTCATACAAAGACCCAAGTCTCTGGTTTTTGTTTTATTGATAATATTATAAACTACAATGAATAAAAAAGCTAATTGTAGTGCTTACTATTAAAAAGTATGTCTTTTATTTGTGTTTCAACAAAAGCACAAATTAAACATATACTGGCTTTCTCTACCTTGCTAACAGAACCTGATCTATACATATAGTCAGGTCTAATTTGTAGTTTCATTTTTTAAAAAAATCCCAAATACATATTCTGAAATTCAGTTATTTTCAAATATAGTTATTTGAGTGATTGCTCCAGCCTAGTGGGGGTGGGGGTCTAATTCTGAGAATTGTTTTTGGTTGGTGTGTGTGCTTCAAAGTCTGTCCATTAAGCCATTCTATTACCTTTTGAAATTTGCCAGAGTTTAGATTTTCTGGTTTGTTTCATGCTTACGTTCAGTCACAGTTCATTTATGTGGTATCATTTGGTAATGATGTACTGAACATAAATGAATTTTCAAGATAATTCAACCCTAAGTGAATTAATTTTTCTCTTTCTTGGTGTCTCCATAGCCTTTGACAGCCTGTCAAAGGGCTCATTATAATTAACTGGAATTGTTTACCTCAGTTTCTCCGGTGTGTATCTGAGCTCCCTGAGGGCACAGAATGTAACTTATTCATATTTATATCCCCAGAACTTTGCATGGTGCCTGGTAATTACTAGATGCTTAAAAATATGTGTAGAATGATGTTATAGAAAACTTACAGTTAGTATTTTCAGCAATAAACTACTTTAGTTTTATTTTTTCCAAGTGGAAATTTTTAAAAATTAAATTGAATACTTGATTTCCTGCTTAAGCAGAATATATTGGACAAAATTTCACCTTTACTTGAGGAGTTGGAACACATACGTACCCATAGGAGCTAGCCACCCTGACCCCCTTTGAGTTCCTTGGGCTCAGTGTTTGCACCTTGCTGCAGGCCTTTGTATATGCCAGAGCCCTCCCCAAAGGCTGTTCCTCTCCCCACTCGCTCTTCTGTTGCTGTTTCTGTTCCTAACAAAGCAGGCTTATCCCTGCAGCTAGTTCAAACTTTGGTTTTCTAAGGAAGCCTTCCTTGTTGGACTCCTAATGCATTGATTGGGCCACATTCTCCTGTATAAAACCCACACTTTAATGTGATAATTCATAGTGCAGCTTTTCATTATTTACTTGTGTAATTATCTTGTTCGTGTATTTTCTTTCCAGTTCTACTCTAAACTCCGTGACAGCAGGGTCTTGCTTGTTCGGCTCAGCTTTGTGTCCGCTCTAGACGAACAGTTAAATGAGTATTTTTGGGAGACTCTATTGTTACACTATACTGTGGTATTAATACTGATACCTGAAGTAAAGATTGATGTGTGGAGGATTTTTTTAACCCTTTACTAAACAGACTTGGATTGCTCTTAAGTGTTTTTTTTTTTTTTTTTTTTGGCATATGTTTTGTAATTTTTGGTCTTCCACATTATTTTTTACCTGTCAGCTGTCCTTTGCTTTTATTGTCAATATTTATTTACCTAGTACTCTTTTCTGGTTTCTCCTTCTCCCTTATAAAAAGTGTAAGTTGAAGAGAATGATGTGAGGCTAGAAGCAGGAGGGCAGCTAGGCAACACATTAGTCAGCAATGCATCAGGCTGCAAGTAACAGGCAGCAGAGAGTAGCTAAACACAGGGGCTGTTTTTCTCCCCTAACAAGGCGGCCAGAAACAGCTGCCACGATGATGCTGCCAGGGACCAGGCTCTGTCAACCTTTTCTTCCACCATCCTTGGAGGTCGACAGTCACCTTCACACTCTTCCATCCTCAGAAAAGCAAGACTGTCTCCAGAATTTGCCAGTAGGTTTCTGCCTTATTCATCAGAATGGTGTCACATGAATAAAGCTGAGTCATGGAGTTTCTGGCTTTCCAGCAGGGGTTGAACAAGAGTAGAACAGAACAAAAGGGGAATAAAGGATGTAATTGATATTTGAAGAGCTAATATGTAAAACTTGGTAGCCAAACAAAAGAAAGCTGGAGGAATCTAACAAGATGAAGGAATTTCCTTTGGAAGTAGGTATAGTTCAGTTTAAACAACATACAATAAAAGGTAATATGGTCACTTACCTCCAAACAATAATCATTATTTTAGTGTTTTTCTTTCCAGTTCTTTAGATTTGCATATTGTACATAGTCCCTCCCCCCCCCCAGAGATCCTGAATTTCTTTTTTTCCTCAGTTTTTAAAATGTCATAATATTACAGGGACACAAATGTTTTGGTCGCATGGATTGCTTTTGTACTGTTTGAGTCAAAGTTATAAGTGTCCGCATCACCCAGACAGTGTACACTGTACCCGTTAGGTATGATTTCATCCATCCCCTTCTCCCTCCTCCCACCTGCATGATTTCCATCAAACAACCCCATTAAAAAACAGGCAAAAGATATGAACAGAAGTTTTTCAACAGAAGACAGACTAATGGCCAATAAACATATGAAAAAAACATTCAACATCACTAATCATCAGAGAAACGCAACTCAAAACGACAGTGAGATATCACCTAGCTCCAGTGAGAATGGCTTTTATCAAAAAGTCCCAAAACAATAGATGCTGGCATGGATACGGAGAGGAAAAACACTTATACTCTGTTGGTGGGACTGCAAACTAAAGCAACCTCTATGGAAAATGAGGTTCCTCACAGAACTAAAAGTAGACCTAATATTTGATCCCAGTAGCAATCCCACTACTGGGTATTTACCCAAAGGGGGAAAAAAAGTCATTTTATCAAAAAGACAGTTGAACTACAATGTTTATTGCAGCACAATTCACAATTGCAAAGATGTGGAATCAATCCAAGTGCCATCAATTCATGAGTGGATTAATAAAATGTGGCATATGTATACCATGGAGTACTACTCAGCCATTAAAAATGAATTAATATCTTTTGCAACAATCTGGAGGGAAGTGGGGACCATCCTCTTCAATGAAGTATTGCAAGAATGGAAAAACAAACACCATGTGTACTCACTGTTAAATTGGAACTAACCAATCAGCACTCATGTACATAGATAGAGGTTGTACATAGTTTTAATCATCGTAAATACAAATGTCTATCTTGCTCTTCTATTTTTCTTATGTTAGCATGTATTTCTCCATGTTTTTATTTAACAGTTTCTCAAACATTTTTTAGTTTCTCAAAATTTTTAATGTTAGTTGCTACCTCCACATTAAAAATAATTTTATGCATGTATTGTTATTCATAATTTGTACTAATTCTTTGAGTTATATTTCCAGAAGTATGAATGGTGAATCAAAAGACAGGAATAGGTTTTCCTTGTTATTGTGCCATAGTAGCAAATTGTTTGCAAACTGGTACTGAACAGTGAATGATTTTCAATTAAGAAAATTTGGCAAGGAGGACAGAAATCTGAGAGTTAAGGGTAGGAGGCATGTTCTGAAGGAGAGGGTGGGGATTTAGTTCTGTTATTAAATCCAAACTGATGGTGGAATATCAGTTTGGAATAATTCAGCAAGCAACTTGATGTGCAAAACTGGTTTTCCTGAAAGTCATAAATTAGCACCGTAGATACCGATGAGAAATTGCAGACATGGTTTTTGATATTAGCTGTAATCTTTAAGAAGAAAAATCATAGTAAAGGAGACAGTAAAATTATATGTGGGGGTGGGGGAGAGGGTTAAAGCAAAGATGGCCAGCAAATGAGGAAGAGAAAGAAGCACTGAGAAACATGCCAATGAGCAGTCTGGTGCATTGCCAGAGGAGCCGGTGGAGGGGAGACTCTGGGGAAGGAGGCAGCGGTCCTCAGCAACACATGGAGAATGAATGGGAATGAGAAATGAACAAAAAAGGAATCGGATTTTACACTGATGGTGCAAAAGTTCTGCTTCTAATAGCCCCCTCTCCCACAAGGGCACAGCTACAGACTCCTCTTAAAGTTGCTCTTTCAGGCCCCTACTTCAATTCTCAAAGCCACCTGAGATTTCCAGGTCTTCTGCTGTGTGTCCCATTCTGGTTCATGGCCGATTCTCTTAGATTGGACCTGAGGGCTCTGTCCTCTTTTCCTGGCAATGGGAACTCAATTCATTTCCTGCATGTTTTGCCACTGGGGGATTCCCCTGAGAGCCAAGCGCTTCCCCAGGCTTTCTCCTCCCTTCTCTTTTTCCCAGAGGAGAGGTCAGGAAGCAGCGAGCCTCCTAAAGGGGCGGTGAGCAGAATGGTGGGAGTGTGAAACCCCACACTGGCATGTTCAGGGAGTGAGCAGTGAGGAAGTGGAGATCTTTGCAATTAGCCAACACTGGGGCTTGGAATAGCCTCTGAAAGAGCACAGCGTCCTTATAAAAACAACTGCAAAAACACACAAAACCTTGCTTCACTATACAAGGCAAAATGAAATATAAAAATGAATGCTCTTACATTTGACAGCTTGAAGCAGTGCAGTAATGAATTAAAATTTGAGTCCAGAGTTAGTATAAATGTAAATACTTAATAATTTTGGGGACACATCAACATGTCATAGGTACCTAATCTCATCAGGATACCCTCCCCCACACACTCCAGCTTGCACATTGATTATTCTGGTGTAGTTGGGTTTTATTTATTAATTTGTGTGTGTGTTCATATATGGTGATTCTGGTTCTTATCCTAAATATACCAAATAGTTTTAAATATTTCTGCTTTGCTTTCATCATATAGGAAAAACCATGCACTGCAAAATGTAATGTAAAATGCAATTCATTCATTATTTTTCATGAATGTCAAGTGCTTAGATATTTGGAAATGCCTTAACATCAACTAAATTTCCTGCTATTCGTTCAGACATTTGCAATCATACAGCCATGACCACAGACACAGCATCATATTACAGGGCGGCTGCAATTCCTGACAGACAGCTGACTCTTCATCTGGGACCCCGGCCCAGGCTCCATAGCATTCAGGTTTGAGTGCCACTCCCAGGGCAGCTTACTGAGCTCTCCTACGAGTCAGCTTGGAAGTTCCAGGACACAACATCACAGTTGTAATTAAAAATCACTTTTTTGAGAGGGTGCCATTTTGTGCTTTTTACAATTTGTTCATGGGCTTCTCAGCATTGGCAGTTTACGTCACATCCCTCCAATAATGGGAGGTGATGACTTTCTGAAAACAAGACTGTGTGGATATTCCCAGCAGTGCATCTTGGCTCCCTTCATGGGGAAAAGGCCCCCACCTTTATGGAGGCTTCTGGCGAGCCCTGAACGTGCCTGCTGCACTCAGAAGAAGAAACCTCTCATGATGGAGATCTCCTGGTGCTGCAGAGCAGGATTGCTTAACCTCGGCACTGTCAACATTTGCGGCCAGATAGCTCTTCCTTGTGGGACTGCCCTGTGCACTGTAAGATTTTTAGCAGCACTCCTGGCCTCTACCCACTAACAGCAGCACCCCCTCAGTTGTGACAACCAAAAATATCTCCAGACATGGCAGATGTCCCAGGGGTGGGTGGGCACAAAACTCCCTCTTATGAGAACCACCGGGGTTCTGTGGACATTTACTCCCGACATATCTGACCTAGGCCCAAGCTCTTCTCTGGAATTACACTCAGCCTGCCTACACTCTGCCTCCAGCCCCAGGTCTGGGCCTGAAAGCGTGTAATAGTAGTTTCCTCCTGCCGCTTTCTTCCACACGGGATACTCAAGCCAAGCAGCGGTAGGGAGCTGTCTGGGCCTCTCTTATCTTTAATCATGATTACATCTATCCCAAGCTCTGCACCTTTTCTTAGTATCAGTTAGATTCAAGGAAGGAAATTATTGAACGCCTATTGTATTATGGGCACTAGTCTGGGTGTTTCCAGAATCAGCCCTAAATTCTTGCCCTCATGGAGCTTTCACTGTAGTGAAGAAATAAGCAAAATAAGTCAGCCAGCACTTGCGGGAAGTAAAAGATGAGAGGGCCGTGTGTGGAGGGAACGTCAATACTAGACAGGGTGGCCGCTTGGACAAGGTGAGGCTTGTTTTGAGTTGGGCAGGCCTGGGTTGAGTGTGGGCTCTGCAGTCCAGCTGAGCTGTCTCAGCAGGCTCCCTGATCCCTTTTTGGGGGGCTCAATAGATGCTGTACAGGGTGTTCAGCCCAGGGACTGGCTCGTGGTGAGAGTTCTTGAGGGGTTACAAGCTGGGCTTCCAGTCTGCACTCATCAGCTGGTACTGACATTTTGGCTAGGAGTCCTCAGGCAGGTTCTTAAACTCCACATACTGGTTTATAAAAGGGAAATAAGAATAGTGTCAACCTCATACAGTTGTTTTGAAAATGAAAAGATATCATAATACGAATGCTTGGCAGATTGGTTGCCATGTAATTGGTATTCAATAAATGTCAGCTATTCTTATGATGATATACCAATTTAGAGCACCAAAAATAGGTCATCATCAAGGAGCATAACTTCATCATAGTTTATCCTTGGTGAAATACTTTCTGCTCTCTGAATGTGTGTGCATGTGTGTGTGTGGCCACATCAGGCATTTGGCAGAGTTTCTGGCAAAGACTAAGGGCTTCATAAATATATGTTCATCATTATTATTAATATTATCACCATCATCCTAGTACATGATAGTTAATATCATGCTCTGTACTGGGCAAGATTTGCCACTTTTTATCTGGTAATAGTGATTAAAATTCATTCAGCAGATATTTATTGAGCATAGACTATGATGCTTTTGTAGGCCTGGTGAGTAGTAGTGAACAAAACAGATAAAAATCCCTGCCCTTGAGGGGCTGACATACTAGTGAGGACAGTCAGACAAAGCAGCATAAATTGGTCAAATACACGGTAGTTTGAAGATGACAAGTTCTCCGGATAAACACAAAAATTGGAAAGGGGCTGGAGGCTAAGAAGCATGGGATGGGCAGTGGTGGGGGGTGGATGGATATAGATAATGACTACAATGTGGTTGGAGGAAAGCCTGTCTCTGAGAAAGTGACGGAGAGCCATGTGATATTGGAGGAAGGGTGTTCCAAACAGAGGGAACATCAGCTTCAGAGGCTCAGAGACTGAGACATGCCTGCTGTGTGCAGGGAACAGAAGAGAAGCTGGGACAGCTACAGAAGAGCGAGTGAGGGGAGAGCAGAAGATGTGGTCGGAGAGGCAGCGGGTGCTGGGGAAGGCTGGGCTGTTGTCAGGACTCGGGCTCCTACTCTGAGTGAGATGAGGGGGGTTAAGGGAGCTTTCCAGTATGATTTATATTGTAAAAGAGTCCGTCCAGGTTGTTACATCATTAACACACTGTAGCAAGGCAAGAGTGGGACCAGGCAGCCCAGTTAGCAGGTTTCTTATATTCCAGATGGCTTGGACCAGGGTATTTGGAGAGGAAAATTTCCTTAATTCTAGTATAGTCTTATTAAAATTATTTAGTTACCAGTAGAGAAACCTATCAAGTGGACATGGCTTGTAATAAACAAAACAAAATAAAACACCAAAAAACTGTGTATGTCTGGGCTGATATATACCTTAAAATATCAGTCCTGAATTTTGTTTTTGTTTTGTTTTGTTTTTTCTATTCTATTATAGAAATTTTCAAATGTTTACAGAAGTAAAGAGGTTAATGAACCCATACGTTACAACTTCAATAATCATCATCCAACTTCAATAATTATCAACATATTTTGTTTCATCTATATATATCTGTAGGAATAATCCATGCTGGATTATTTTAAAGCAAATTCTGAATATTATATAATTTCTACCATAAATATATCAGCACATATCTTTAGCGAATTCTACACTCACTGATTATTTTCTTTACACTTTGTATTTTGAAATAATTACAGATTCACAGAAAGTTGCAAAGATAGTGCAGAGGTCTCACCGCCCCCCTCTGTCCAGTTCCCTTGTCAGTTATGTCTTGCATCACTCTGGCGCAATATCAAAACCAGGAAACTGACATCAGTACGGTGCGTGTCTGTAGTTCTGTGCCATTTATTTATTTATTTATTTATTTCAAAGTATTACGGGGGTACAAATGTTTTTGTTACAAGGATTGCTTTTGTAATGCTGAATCAGGGTTATAACTGTGCCCTTCACCCAGATAGTGTTCATTGTACCCATTAGGCAGATTTGCGCCCATCCCTTCCTCCCCCTCCCCGAGATTGATTTCCATTGAGTTACACTTCCCTGTATGCACATGTGTGCTGGTCTGTTAGTTCCAATTTAATAGAGAGGACATGTGGTGTTTGTTTTCCATTCTGTATATACTTCACTGAGGACAGTGGTCTCCAGTTCCATCCATGTTGTTGTGCCATTCGCCTCACGTGTGGATTTGCTTGGTGTGAGCACCACCACAGTCAAGATACAGAACTATTCAATCAACACCCCGATTTCCCCAGGGATACCTCTTAATACTCACTTCTCCCCTCCACCACTCCCTAACGCTTTAAAACCACTAATCTGTTATACACATCTCTGATTTTGTCATTTCAAGAATGTTCTGTAAATGGAATTACACAGTATATGACCTTTTAAGACTGGCTTATTTTTTAAGCATATGCCCTTGAGATCCATTTAAGTGGCTGCATGTATCAATAGTCCATTTCTTTTTATTGCTAAGTAGTTGTTTGACCATTCACCTATGGTGGGGCATTTTTGGTTGTTTCCAGTTTGGGGCTATTACAAAGATTATGCACTGTTGTTGTAAGGACATAAATTTTCATTTACCTGGGATAGATGCCCAGAAATACAATTGCTGGGTCATATGGTAAGTGAATGTGTAAGTTTTTAAAAAACTACTTTCCAGAGCAGCTGTACCATTTTACCTTCCCACTGGCAACGTATGAGAGATTCAGGTTCTCTGTGTCCTCACCAGCATTTATTGCCACAGTGTTTTACTTTAGCCATTCTAATAGCTGTAGGATGATAGCTCCATTTGTTCTTAACTTCTATTTCCTTAATGTGTGGTGATGTATAAAATATTTTCATGTGCTTAGCTGCCATCTACATATACTTATCAATGAAATGTCTCTTCATGTCTTTCGTTCATTTTATAATTGGATTATTTATCTTTTGACTATTGAATTTTGAGAGTGCTTTATATAATCTAGATATATATATCCTGTATCAGATATGGGTTTATAAATTTCTCCCATTATGTAGCTTGTGTTTTCATCACTTAACAGAAATTTTGCAGAATAAAATGTTGTGAATTTTGATAGAGTTTATTTATTTTTAAAAAATAGATCATGCTTCTAAAATTTTATAGTTTTACGACTTACACTTAAATCTATGATACATTTTGAGTTACTTTTTGCATAAGGTGTGAGGCACATTTTTCTTGAAGATGTATGTCCAATTGTTCCAGCATCCTTTGGTGAAAAGATTGTCCTTCCTCCATTGAGTTGCTTTTCCATCTAAATCAAGAAATAGTTGATCATACTTGTATAGGACTATTTATGGACTCTATATTCTGTTTCATTGATCTATGAGTCTATTCCTCTGCCTGTACCACATCATCTTGCTTATTTTAGCTATATAATAAATGCCAAAATCGGATAGAGCGATTCCTTCTACCTTCTTGTTATCTTTTGTTGTTCAAAATTGTCTTACCTATTCTAGATCCTTTGACTTTTCCTATTCTAGATCCTTTGACTTTTTCTATTCTAGATACTTTGACTTTCTGTACACATTTAAGAATAATCTTGCTATATATCTATAAGAAATCTTGCTGGGATTTTGATAGGAAATATCAATTTGGGGAGAGCCGACGTCTTCATTATTTTGAGTCTTCTAATCCATGAACTCAGTATATCCCTTCATTTATTTAGGTCTTCTTTGATTTCCTTTATCAGCATTTAGTAGTTTTCAACATACAAATACTGTGTGTTTCGTTACATTTATATTTAATTAATTCATTTTTGGATCAATTCTAAATGATACTATATTTTAAATTTCAGTTTCCATGTGTTCATTGCTAGTATATAGAAATTCAATTGATTTTTAAAAAATTAACAGACTATTTTCAGAGCAGTTTTATATTTTTAGAAAATTGAATAAAAAGCACAGAGTCTTCCCATGCTACCATGTACAGTTTTCCCTATTGTTAACATCTTGGTGCATTTGCCACAATTAATGAGCCAATATTAGTACATTGTTATTAACTGAAGTTCGTGGTTTACATTAGGATTCACTCTTCATGTTATGCATTTGAGAATTTTGACAAATGTATCCGCCCTTGCAGTATTGTACAGAGTGGTTTCACTGCCCTAAAATCCTCTGTGCACCACCTATTCATCCCTCCCTACCCCAACCCCTGGCACCCACTGATCTTTTTACTGTCTCCATAGTTTTGCCTTTTTCAGAATGGTATATAGCTGAAATTCCATAGGATGTAGCTGTTTCAGATTGGCTTCTTTCACTTAATAATATGTATTTAAGGTTCCTCCATGGCTTGATGGCTCATTTCTTTATTGTGATGAATAATATCGCATTGTATGGATGTATCATAATTACTTATGCATTCACCTATTGAAGGGCATCTTGATTGCTTCTAAGTTTTGACGATTACGAATAAAGCTGCTGCACACATTTGTGTGCAGGATTTTGTGTGAAATAAGTTTTCTACTCTGGGGTAAATACCAAGGAGTGTAATTGCTGGATCATATAGTAAGCGTATGCTTAGTTTTGAAAGAAACCGCCAAGCTGTCTTCCAAAGTGGCTATACCATTTTGCATTCTCATCGGCAATGAATGAGAGTTCATGTTGCCCTACATCGTTGCCAGTATTTGGTGTTGGCAATGTTTTGAGGCTTTAGCCACTCTAATAAGTATGTAGTCACAGCTCATTGTTTGAATTGCAATTCCCTGATGACATATGATGCCAAACATCTTTCATATACTTATTTACCATCTCTTTGTCTTCTTGGTGAGGTGTGTGTTCAAATCTTTTTGCTATTTTTTAATTGAGTTTTTTAATTATTGAATTTTAAGAGTTCTTTATATAGTTTGAATACCAGTCCTTTATCAGATATGTTTTGCAAAGATTTTCTCCCAGTCCATGGCTTGTCTTTTCATTCTTTTAACAGTGTCTTTTTCACCAAACAGAAATATTTAAGCTTAATGAAGTCCAACTCTTCAATTTCTTCCATAGATATTGCTTTTGGTATTGCATCTAAAAAGTCATTGTCCAACCCAAGATCACCTAGATTTTGTTATGTTCTATGTGTTTTATAGTTTTGCATTTTACATTTAGCTCTGTAATTTATTTGGAGTTAAGTGTTGTGAAAGGAATAAGGGCGGTGTTCAGATTCATCATTTTGCTTGTGGATACGCAATTGTTTCAGCACTATTTAGTGAAAAAACTACTCTTTCTCCATTGAATTCCCTTTCTCCTTTGTCAGACTAGTTGTCTGTATTTGTGTGAGTTTATTTTTGGGTTCTGTGTTTTGTTCCATTGATTTAATCTACTCTTTCACCAATACTACAATGTCTTATTTTTGTATCTTTATAGTAAGCCTTGAAATCCGATTGTGTCAGCCCTCTGACTTTCTTGTTCTGTTACAACTGACTTCTAAGTGTTTATCTTGTGTCATGCAAACTTGCTAAATGTTATTAGTTCTAGGGAGTTTTTGGAGATTTTCTACATAGACAATCATTTCATCTGAAAATAGGAACAGTTTTATTTTTTGCTTTCTTATTTGCATGTCTTTCATTTCCTTTTTTGCCTTATTATACAGACAAGCACTTCTACCTAGTATTACGTTTCTGTTATTAATTTCTACTTTTACTCCATTGTGGTCACAGAACACACTCTATATAACTTAATGCTTTTAAATTGGTTGAAGTTTGTTTTACAGCTCAGGATATGATTGATATTGGCACATGTTCCTTAGCACTTGGAAAGAGTGTGTATTCTGTTGTTTGATAGAGTATCCTATAAATGTTGATTAGATGGTCGATGGTGTTGTTTAGTTTTTCTATCTACTTTCTAATTTCCTGTATAGTTGTTCTATCGATTCTTGAGAGGGTTTATCAAAATCTCCAACTGTAAATGTGGATTTATCTATTTCTCATCAGTTTTTGCTTCACATATTTTGTAGCTCTCCGGGTTTTTTTTTGTTTGTTTGTTTATTTGTTTGTTTGTTTTGATGCATACACATTTAGGATTGCTATGTCTTCTTGGTATATTTTACTTTTTTATTAATATGTAATGTCTCTAGTAGTTTTCTTTGTAGTGAAGTCTACTTTAGTCTTAATATATCCACTTTTACATTCCTTTAATTAATGTTTGCATGGTATAAACTTTTTCATTCTTTACTTTCAACTTACTTATATCATTAAATTTGAAGTAAGTGTCTTATAGAAAGTATATAATTGGGTGATTTAAAAAAACATCTGGTCTGGAAAGCTCTGTCTTAAAGTTAGTGTATTTAGACATCATTTATATTTAACATCATTATTGATATGTTATGGCTTAATTCTGTCACATTAATTTTTTTTTCTGTTTGTTGTGTTTTTTATTTCTCTGTTTTCTTTTCCTGTCTTCCTATGGGCAATTTGAAACAGTTTTAGAATTCCTTTTTGATTTATCTATAGTGTTTTTGAGAGTATCTCTTTGTATAACTTCTATAGTCATTGATATAAATATTACATTATAAATATATTTTATCACATTCTGTTGGTGTTGACATTTACCAATACAAGTGAAGTATAAAACCTTAGCTCCTTCATGTCCCTTTACCCTCCAGCAATTATAATTGTCTCACATATTTCCTCTACATATAACATGTGAGAACCATATGTTACACGTTACTTTTTGTTTGCTTCAATTATCAAACATAATTTAGAAAACTCAAAAGGAGGAGGACTTTGTATTGTGTTCATAAATATTTGAACTCTTCGTATTGTTCTTACTTCGTATTGTTCTTCTATTATTTTGCTTTTGTTTAGAAAGTTCCCTTTATCTCTTTAGTAATTCTATTGCTGTGTCAAATCTCTTAGTTTTCCTTCATCTGAGAATGTCATGATTTCCCCTTTGTTCCTGAATGATACTTTTTGCTGTATATTAAGCTTGTGGTTAACAGCTCTTTTGTTTCAGTGCTTGAAAAGTGCTCTGTCACCTCCTCCCAACATCCATGGTTTCTAGTAAAATATCCATTATCATTAGAATTGTTTTTCCCTCTATGTAAGTGTTGTTTCTCCATCATTGTTTTTAAGATTTTTTTTGCCCTTTGCTTTTAGAGGTTTGATTATTATGTGTTTTGGTGTAGATTTCTTTGGCTTTATCCTACTTGGGCTTTGCTTAGCTCCTCAAATATTTAGGTCTAGGTCTTTTGACAACTTTGGAAATTTTCAGTCATTATTTCTTTGAATACTTTTTCAGCCCACCCTGTCTTTTTCCTTCTGAGATGCAAAAGACATGAATGTTAGATCTTTTGTTATAATTCCACAGATCTCTTATTCCTTGTTCATTTTCTTTCCAGTCTATTTTCTCCCTGTTTTTCAGATTGGGTAATTTCCATTATTCTATCTTGAAGTTCACTGATTATTTCCTCTGTTTCCTTCATTCTTCTGTAAAACACATCTGTTGAGTTTTTCATTTTAGTTATTGTATGTGTCAATTCCAAAATTTCCATTTGGTTCTTCTTTATATTTTTTGTCTTTACGTTTGATTTAAGCATTTTCATACATGCTATTGAAACATTTTTTTCTTATGGCTGCTTCAAAATCCCCATTAGATAATTCCACCATCTCTTTTTCTTGGCATTGGTGTCTATTGACTGTTCTTTTTCAATAAAGTTCTGATTTTCCTGGTTCTTGGTAGTTCTACTGCTTTTGTTTGAAACCTGAACTTTCTGAATATTGTGTTATGAGACTATGGATCTTATTTAAATCTTTTGTTTTAGTCAGCTTCCTTTGACACCACTCCAGTGGGGGAAAGGGTGGGCATTGCCTCATTAATGCCAAGTCTTCTCTGACATTTGTGGTGGAGAGATGCTGCTTGTTACTGGTGAGTGACACTGAGGGTTCTGGCTTCCAACCTACCTGGGAGAGGCCTTTAGTACAACTCCAAGCACAGCCCCTGCAGACAAGGGTGCGGAGGCAGTGTGCACTGGGAGTGGCAAATGTCCTGCCTCTCCCTCATGTCTCCTACACCACCATCCGAGTTGGGAGGGGCTGCCTCATTTCTGTCGCTTAGGAGTCTGGGGGCCCCACATGGTCCACTGTCATCAGGGAGGGTGCCCTCGTCATTACCCTGAAGGGATGAAATTCCAGGCTCCTTATTTAGCTTTCTCTGATACTACCCCAGTTTGTTGGGGGAACAGGGAGATGTGGTTGAAGCACCTCGTTACAGAACTAAGAGGGTAGAAGTGTACACTCTCCTCTTTATTTTTGCTCTTGGGTGGTGGTAGGGCTGCCGTTTTTCTATTTGGTCAAAGTAGAGGGGTTATTTTCTAAAATTTTACCTTGCTGCATTATACTTTCCCTTATAGTTTGGCTAGACATTTTTTTGTTGTTGTTTTTTTTTTTTTTCCAGTTTGTACTCACTGTCGATTCTGACTTGCTGGCTTCCCCATCATTAAGTCTGGAACACGTGGGACAATGAGAAAATCTAGGGAGCTCACCACAGTGCTGTTCCTTGGGTCCTAGTGTCTCAGCTGGTCTGCTTTCTGCTGTCCACCTTCTAGAGTCTTCTCATGCTTATTTTATAGGTAATTTCTAGGGTTTTTAGTAGTACTGGCCGGAAGGAATAGGGAAAAGTATGTCTACTTTATCTTTCTGGGTGCAGAAGTTCATTCTATCTGGTTCTGGAGGAACAGCTGACTGCATTTGCTGACGGATCGGGTGTGGGGTGTGAGTCAGTGATGACTCTTTTTGTCCTTAGCAACTGGAGGGATAAAGTTGCTAGTAGTAGAGTTGGGAAAGGCTGAGGTGGACCTGAATTTTAAGAGCAAACTTTGGAAGTTCATGGACACGTTATGTTGAAGACGCCTAAGTGGAGATGTTATGTGGGCCTTTGGATTTCAGAGTGTGGAGTTAAATGTGGAGGTCTGGGCAAGAACTGCACATTTGAGGGTCACTGCATGGGGGTCTTGTCTTCCTGGGACAAGACAAGACCGTGTGAGGAGTGAGTGTAGATGAAAAGATCAGTCCAAGGACTGAGTCCTATGGTGCTCCATTGTTAAGAGTAAGGGACAAAAGGAGGGACTAGCAAAGGAGACCAAAGATGGGCAGTTTGGGTGGTGGGCAGAAAACTAGAGGAGCATAGTGTTCTGGAAACCAGATAAAGATAGCATTTCTCAGAGCAAGGAGTGATCGGCTGGGCCAAGTGCTGCTGAGAAGCAGAGGAAGGAGCCCCTGAGATCTCATTCTTGGGTCTGGCAGGCTGTCCAGAGCATAGAGAAACATGCGACCTAAAGTTGTGCCTCCTGGGGTTCCTCCTTATCATGCTCACCCCCACATTGCATATCACTCATAAATAGAATGATAAACATTAGCATTGCTTGAATTCCAGTGCTTGGATGAGGAATTTGACCTAGCGCAATCACCAGCAATTGAAATGTTCAGAGGTGCCGTCACTATTTCTTGAAAGCTATTTATCTCTCTTCTTGTTTTTCTGTCTGCTTGTTGAAATGTACTAACATACCAATAATTTGTAAAATAAGAAAAGTAATTTTGAGTTTTTATTTTATAAAAGTTGCTAATCCTACAACAAAATGACTTTGTTTCCTTTTTTATTGTAAATTGAATGAAATGATGGGAACATACATGGCACTCATGTTATAGACAGTGGTGTTGGCCCCGCCTACCTTACTTTTTAAATACTCCCGCCTTAGCTCTCAATGACTGCACTATGAGGTAGGATTTATTGCTGACATCTGAAAGCCAAGGGAGCAGAGAATTCAGGTCTCTTAACTCAAAGATCATGCTTTGTAGTGAGCTGCCTCCATCTCCAACTTCCTTTGTAATAAACTTCTTGATAACACTGTAGAAAAATTATTTTTTGTGTTCCTCACAAGCAATATTCACTTTAAAACAAAATCTATTTGTTAATGAGGGAAGATTTGGTAAGTTCTATTATTTTACTTTTTAGTGTTGACATAGTGAGTCAATATCAGTTTTTCTTTTGCTATTCACAAACACGTTTGGGGGTATGGAAATAAAATTAAAGTGACTTTTAAATATAGTCATTTCGAAATATAATTGATTTTTATCAGGTGCTTTTCCTGGTACCCAAATTCATTGCTCCAAGTCTGCCAGTGGCCAAGGCCAAGGCTGTTATTTACATTCATAGACCATTGATTTAGTACTGTTAAAGGAAGTGAACCACCATTTTATGGAAAGCAAAGTGTTAACTTGTTTCCAGAGCAACAGCTGTTGTTATGCACTATGAAGGGTGTTTTCCGTAACAGCTTGCTGTGTTGAGTAGCTAGAGGGGAAAGTCTTCCAAAGATATATCCTATCACTGCAAATAAATAAGGCAAACCAAACCTCCTACTAAACCATGCACAAAGTAGCTATGGGAACACTGTGATTTTTGCAGTGATTTTCTGCTTAAAATGGGCAATTTTAGAAGACTGGTCCTTTCAAGCAAAGGCTTGGAAGTTCAATGGACATAGTTCATTATTAAAGAGAAATGTTGACTATCTGCTTGCTGGGACTCTAACCAGAAGAGTGGGAAGTGACTTCTGAGGCTGTTGCTTCTCTTTTTTATAGAGAAGCAAACAAAAAACCAGAGAGGCTGGTTAAGTGACTCGCTTCTAAAGAACACACAGCAAATAGGTGTCAGGTCTGTGAGGAGAGCTCCAGCTTCCCAGTAGATGTTTCCACCACATTTCTTCAGCTCCATCCCTAGAAGAGTCCAGGCCAATGGAAGATGCCCATGGAGGGTTTAGGTACTTTACTTAGTGAATGCTGACTTTAACACCAAAGCTCAGTCCAGACTACTTGGGAAGCTTAAGTAGGTGGATCCCTTGAGCCCAGGAGTTTGAGGCCAGCCTGGGCAACATAGCAAGATCCTGTCTCTAAAAAAAAAAAAAAAAAAGATCCTGTTTCTTGCTAAGTAGAATTCAGTCCGGCCATGAACAAGTAAAGTGTGGAAGTTTGTTCCAGAGTAAATGAAGCATGCTCACCCTGCCAGGGATGCCAGCTATTTCTCAGCTATCTCATCTGTCCCAAGAAGACACTCATCTTACGCTGGCTGTGCTAGCAAGCCGTGCGTGCGTGGTTCACGTCCCAAACTACGCAGGTCCTGATTGCAAACGGGCCAAGTATTTTTCCAAGGCATTTGCTGGCAGGCTCAGGTCACCACTTGCCAGCACAACTCTCCTGCCCCGTCGCTGAGGCTACTCTTATCTCTGTGTCTTTATTTTCTTCCTAGAAACTTTTTTGCTTATTTTCCTTTTTATTCCAATTCCTGGCTTTGGTGTCCTTGCTTATTTTGCTTTCCCCATAAAGCAGGCTAGTTTCCGTGAGGTATTGTCAGAGTTCTCGGTGCCTTTATCTCATAGTATTTTACCCCTTAAGAAAAAAATAGCAGGAAAATATAAAGTTTTATAAGAAAAAAAAAGGGAGTGCATTTTTCTGTCTTTTTCTTTGTCTGTCTTTCTCACTGAAAACATCTCCATGCAAAACTAGAATGTAAACGTTTTGTCAATGGTTTTGATATTGATAGATTGAAGCCCTTTGTGGACAATAAGCCAATTTTAACCTAAGGTAATTGGTGATTTTTCATATCATTTGTATAGAAAGTTCGCACACCTTGGGCCACACTGCTCTACTAGAAAACTATTGCATCATGCGAGGACCATCACGATGCCCTCTCCTTCTGCCTCCGGCTGCTGCCCAGCACCAGAGACTGCCGCTGTCTGCACCTTCACACTAAGCTACTTCCATGCACGCTGCCCCCTCCTTGGTTTCTTTTGTTTGTGCTGTCTGCTCTGCTGCCTCCACTTCCTGTGTGTCCCATTCTCCTCTTTAAGAATCACCTCTCTCAAAAGCCTTGTGCAATTAGCTAATGTTGGGTCAAGTCTCCTTCCTCTGTTTTTGAGCAATATGCCATCCAGTTTCTCTCCTTGCACTGGCACAGCTGGTAGCCCTCTGGTTGTGCATTTGTCTCCCCTTAGAGTGCTTGGTGGCACATACTGTGCTTTTTTCATGTTATGTCACCAGTAAGTGCTAACCTAGCACAGTGCCTGATACAAGGTAGATTTGCAATCAATGCTTGGGTATAGGTGAATGAAAGAGTGACATTTAATTTAGTTGTTAATCATTTCTTTTGTTGGGTGTCTTATGATATAAATAGAGGGGGGAATATCAAATCATTTTAGCATTATGAAATTTCTAAACTAACTTTTCTATATAAAAGTGGTAGAAGCTACTTTTGAATGACATCCTGAAAAAGAAGATTCCTGGGTGTATTAATATCATAGCAATATAATAAAAGACCAAAAGATTCCCTAAAAAAATGTGACTCTAGGATGTTAGAGATTGGTAGAGGCAAATCATCTGAAAGATATGAAAATGGAGACGCAGGGGTCCTAGAATACTTGGAATACAGTACTTACAACTAGGTAATTAAGACTTCGCCGTAAGCATTTTCTATTGTCTGCACAAAAGCTTCTGGCAAACAGATTCCAATTTAATGCTCAAAACAGTATATGAACAAAGTGGTCTTAAAATGTTCCCTTCATGGCTTAGTATAAAGGATCACATCATTTTCGGTATGAATCTGAATTTTTTTTTTTTTAAAAAGAGAATCTGTGAATGAGAAAATTTGTCTCTCTCTTCTTGCATTTTTAGAGTTGGACAGAAACATAGAAATGCATGAAGCTCTTGGTTCATTGTTAAGGACTGGCATTGAGGCATGGGGAAAGGGTGATTAACAGCCCTCTGCTCTCACGGGGTACCCAGGTGGTAACACCTAATTACTGGATTCCGCAGTTCTCCTTTTTCAAGTGCCTCCCTTGTAGGGATCTAGGTGATGAAGACTCTCCAGTCACATGGTAGCAAGGTCAAGATCCTGGCTTCATTTCTTCTTTGGATGAGTTGTCCTCCTTCAGGTGCTTGGCCACTGAACATCCCATTAATCTTGAGATTGCAGTGGGATGGAGTAATACATTACTGATTATCTTTCACTCGTATTTTGTTGAGCATCTATTCCATGCAAGGCATATGGCTTCCACTAGGGTTGGAAAGTGAGCAAGGTCGAGTCTCTGCCTGGAAGGAGCTCACAGTCAACAGTGGAGGTGAGTATGTGAAGAGAGAATGTCAATGCGGAGTGCTCAGGCCAGTGACTGGCACGTGTCAAGAACACAAATTGAGTCCTCAGGCCTGGTGCTCACCTGCATTAACTCTTCCAGTCATCCCAACAATACCAGAAAATGGAAAATATGTATCATTATTATCACATTTTAGGAAGAAAACTGAGGCATGGAGAAGCCAAGTAACTTGCTCAAGGTCACAGAACTGGTAAGGGGTATTCCAATTCTTGAATATGTCTATATCCCTACTGACTCTGTACTCTCCTGCCTTTTAGTGGAGATGAGGAAGTAACTCCCTCCACTCTGTCCCTTTGGGGAGGCAAGGATGTTTGATCAGGAGAAGGGTGAGTAGTGTCTTAGTAAGCTTGGGATGCTGTAACAGAATACCATAGTCAGGATGGCTTAAACATGACATTGATTTCTCTTGGTTCTGGGGGCTGGAAGCCAGGCTCAGGCTGCCAGCATGGCTGGGTTCTGGGCAGGGCCCCCGTCAGACCTGCAGGCAGGCGGTTGCCTTCTCACTGTGTCCTCGTGTGGCATCTCTTTTTCTCTTCTTATAAAGCTACTAAGCTTCTCATGAGTGCCCCACCTTCAGGATCTCATCTAAACCTATTTACTCCCCAAAGGCCCCATCTCCAAATTCTCTCACTTTGGGGGTTAGGGCTTCAACATAGGAATTTGGTGGCATTTGGGCGACACATTCAGTCGATAGCAAGTAGGAAGGCTATTTATTCTAGTTAGAAGAAGCAAGATTGCAAAGGCCTTGAGGCATGATGACAACATTTCCCCCCAGGGAACTTCAGTGTATTTTTGACATTTTTGGAGGCTATAGCAGAAGGAGCAGGAGTGGGAGGATTTGAGACTAGAAGACTTAGAGGGATCAGTGCCAATTTATTTGAAAAACACAACAAACAGAGAGATAGCTGAGATTCCAAACAGCCCTGAATTAAAATCTTGACCTTGTCACTTACTGGCTATTTAATTTTCGGGATGCTATTTAACCTCTCTGAGCCTTAGCTGCAAAACACAAAATAGGGATTGCGGTGATGACCACGGAAAGAAGACCTGCAAAGGCCAAGCCCCCGAGTGGCATGCAGTACTTTCTGCAATACAACTAGCAGCTCAGAGGGCCCGGGAGTCTGGTGGTTCTTAACTGAGGGAGCAGGGGGCAGAGTAAGACCTTGGAACTGGAGGTTAAGCCCTGGGTGCTCACCTGGTCCCCTGGATTGGGCATTGAGTAGCTTCGTACACGTGACCTCACTTCCTCACCACTGTGACTCTGAGGATGCTGGCACTGCTGCTGCCAGGCTGCAGTCTACTGTTACTCTTGTTACTGCAGCCATCACTCCTACAGCAGCTCATACGATAAAGCCACCCTTCTCAGCACCTGGGAAATCTCCCTTCCTACCCCCAAGCTCATTAGGAGGAGCAAACAAGACAGCGAACATGGGTCCACTCTCAGACCTGGAAAGCTCTCTAGCCTGTGTGAAGGAACCCATGCTTCTCCTGCTTCAAGGACTTTCCCAAGGTAAAGGCAGAGTGGAAGGTGGGGATCTTTCCCCCTCCTGTCCAATGTGGTCCCTCCCTGGAAGCTTTTCCTTCACTGGCCAGTGCTTACAGTAAGGAGGTAAATAAACTCCATTGGGTCTCTCAGTGTTCTTTGTGTCTAGAAAACAGTCAATGGACCACGCCGAGCACGAGCACTTGGCTTGGCTTGGCATGTCCATAATTGTGGAGTTCAGACACGGACACACTGTACAGCCTGTCCTTCTGCTTTGGTGCAGGCACTACTGTATTTTTAGACTTGCCCAACACTGCCAAGACAAGCAGTCTATGGAGATGAAGGCCAGGCTTGCTGGCCTGTGCAAAGAAGCATGTTGCCTAAAGCTACGGCGACATATGCCAGCGGCCCTTGTTTGCTGTGGGGGCGGGGGGAGTGGCGTGTTTTGTTGTGGCTTCATTTAGAACATTTTATAGCACTTCACACTGCGTGTGCCTGAGGATGTGTCGAAACATAGGATTAGCTTTATGAACTAGCTTTGTGGGTGTCTAAAGCACTATAGCAAGCTTTGAAAACTGAATAACACTTAAGTTTATTTTTAAGCTGCAAATAAAATATTTACATTTTTGTATGTGCAAGAAAATCACTTATCAAAACACTATGAATTTGGAATTTTGATCATTTTGGGGTTGACTTTTCCCTCTATACTCTGTAGGAAAGAAGGTTCGTTCTGCAAATTACAGTATTATGCAAAATCAAGAAGAAATCTGTTAATATCTTAACAGACCAAATTGTTTTGGCCTGCAAATGAAAACCCGTAGAGAGACCCTTGATTTTTGCTGGTTGCGTATCACCTATGACAACAATAACACTAAAGCTTATTTCATCTCTATCCCAACTGCTCGGCTTTGGGTCAGGCCTGAACACCCACTTGGGTTGACGCCATAACTGCCTAACTAGTTTTCCCTGTTCTACCGTTTTCTGGGAGGTTCATTCTCTACACAGTTACAAGAGTGATATTCTGATACCAATTTGATGGCTATCTAGGATTAATGACCTTCAGTGACTACCTAGCTCTAGTACGATACGGGACCAGCTGTTTGAAAAGACACATAAGGCCTCGACTGCATTTCCAGATTCCTCATTTTCCCTTCCCCACATCTACCAGGGAGGTAGCTGTGGGGAGCTGCTAACTGTTCCACCTTCCATAGAACTCTGTCCTACTTTGGTTGTAATGACCTTGCCCCATACCGCTGCCTCCTGAAATCCTGGGCAAATGTTACAGCCCAGCACAGCATGGCTTTTCTCATTGCTACTCAGCCCTGAAATAGCGGCCTCTCGGTGCAGTAGTCCATCAGGCGCCATGGCGTTGAAGCATGCACACCTCCACTGAGGCACTTACCACCCAGCGTTAAACTTACTTGCTTTCCCTCTGCTCAAATGAATGCCTGAGAGCAAGGATTATGTCTCATTCTAGCAGTCTTTGGTACCTTCCACGTAGAAAGCCCTCAGCATATGTTCATTAAATTAAGTAGCTTCCGGTTGTAAGCAATGCGCCAATTCGCCAAGTGAGCCTGGCAGGGCGGCTCGTAGAGGTCCCTGGTGAGATGCCCGTTTCAGTCATTGGATGGACATGAATGGCTTGAAATGTAACTTACTCTAAAATCATCTGCAACTAAAACTTCAGGCTGCTTTTGCCCATCATCTAAATTAATGAGGTTTTAGTACATTTTTATTATTAATATTACATTAATATCATTCTACTGGAAAAAGAAATACTGTAGGGCTTTATTTTTTCTAGCCCTTTACATGGAATTCAGAACAGATGCCCATTTATACAACATTTATGTTAGACTGATTCCCGGCAATCTTCCTCATTTCAACACCTGGCCAAGGAGTACTCTGTTAGGTCAATTCACCAATTGATTTAATATCAGCAGAACTCATTTTCTTTGAATATAGTCTTTAATGCTTTAATCTTTCCATGGATTCAGATGAAGCTCTCCTTTAATTAATCCAAATTGTGATGATAAAGATTACATGTAAATCTAATTTACATTGTAAATCTTGTTTCATGTTCTAATAGGAGCTAATAGAAATTCGATATTGTTTAAGTTAAGCATTGAATTGTGTTTAATGGTACAAATGGATTTTTAGAGGTGTTTTTATTAATACTAGGCACAGTCCAATACCTTCAAAGGCAAGACTTTGCAATTTTAATGGGTTCATATAAAGAACAAGGAAACAAACTCAGTTTTCTCTGAGGTACACTCAGAGAGTTTGGAACAATATAAATCACTAACCAAACCAAAATATCCTCCCCCCAGATTTATAGGTGTATATATATAATCATATGTATCTATAGGTATATGTATTTAATTATTTTTATATATCTATATGATTATACAAAATTATATATGCCACATATATGTGTGTGTATATATTAAAATATATTATATGTAATATATATTAATGTGTTATATATAATGTATATATGTTATGTGCATATATATACACATATATGTTATGTGTATACATATTAATATATACACTCACATATATATGCTGAAAGCCTGGGGACAGGCTTTCAGTTTTCAGTTTAATATATAGGTGTGTATATGTATATGTATAATACATATATTAAAATTTAAAGCCTGTCCCTAGCCTATAGATCCATGAGATTAGAAGATATCTCTTAGTGTCAACAGCATTATTGACAAGACCATTTTATTATAAGGTGTAATAATAATACTAGCAAATATATTGAGTGCTTACTGTATGCAGCTACTTTTCATGTATTATCTCACTTAATCTTCATTATAAAACTATGTTGCGGTATCACTTTCCTTATCAGAAAACGGAGGCCTATCACAGTCGCACAGGTTAGTAAGCGGAGGAGGCCTCATACCGTGTTTGACTCCCCAGATTCATGCACTTGATTCACTTTATGTTGATGATTCTCTGAGTGCACTTTAGACAGTGCACGAACTCCGCCCAATAGCACCAGACAAGCTTTTATTATGACTGAACATTTTAATTCTGGAATCAAAGTGTAGTGCATGTTAGAACTATGTAATATAATTAGATAAGAAAACAGGAAGTTCCAAGAAATTTTGTAATGCAATAAAAGTGATGCACTTTTGAATGTTAGAGGCATAGACAGAAAAATAAAGCATGTGGGGAGGGCGCCACTGAACCTCACTCGGAGGCTGTGTCTGTGTGGTCCAAACTCTCCAGCAGACAGCCCCTGGCCCCTTTAAATACCAGCCTGTTGCTCCTGCCTTTTGCAGGGGATTCCAAATCAAAAGCCAGGCTACTTTGTGAGAGCAAATGAAAGGAAAGGAGCAGGCAGTTGGCAGGAATGCCAGCAGCTCTGGGGAGCATTTATTCCCCTTCCTGCCTTGCTTCCTCTTTCCTCCTCTGCTTCACCACGTGTTCACTCTCTTTCTTAAAGGCCTCTGCTTCTCGCTGTACAGAGGCTCGTCCTGCTTCCCCTGTCCTCTCTGTGGCCTGATCCGTAATTCCTGAGCCCTCGGCTCCCAGTGGCTCTGACTTACTCCGAGCTTCCGCGCCGGCCACGAGCGGTCCCTCTGTGCTGCTACCGCCTCACTCTTCAGCTTCCCAGCTCTCAGTGGGGCACACGGATCAGGTCAACGCACACTGTCAAACCGCACGTCGGAAGGCACCAGTCAGAGGACACCCTGCATCCGCTGTCTTTGTGTCAGGGGTCTGCTCCCATTGATTTGTGTTTTAGGTATTTAGGAGTAGAGTCACGTGATAGAAAAGGCCAGTGCCTTCATAGAAGGTTAATGGGCGGGGAAATTTCTCATGGGAGACGGTAGGAGAACTCTGTGGAACTTTCTATCTTTGCAGTCCACTTTGCCCAAACGCAACCTTGGTACTGCACTGTGAGCTATAATTTAAAGGAATGTCCCACCCAACTTCAGTGGTACGTAAAAAACAGTCTACAAGGCTCTCTGAGGGGAATAATTCACATTCGTATTGTTGAACACAATACCACCTGCTGTGTGTGCATTGATAATGCAATTTTAACAATAACAGCAATAAAAGCAACCACAAAATAAATGCTATTCATTGGTCTTTCGTCATAGGCCACACACTTCACATACATTATAAATAATTCTTCCAGTAGCTCTCAAGGCTGGATGTAACAGCAGTATTTTACAGAAGAAGAGACAGAGGTTCAGGAAACGTCAGTGACGGTCCAAGATTACACAGTGCAAGTGATAAATACTAGATTCCAGAACCTAGATTTTTCTACTGTATTATGCTGACAGTATTTTTTTTAATTTCAACAGTCAAATATATTTTAATGAAATTAAGAGTAGAAAAATAATTTACTTTTTTTACACAGATATTCATCATTTGTTTGTCCCCCTTCATTTCTGAAGAACGTCCTTTAGCATTTCTTATAGAATAGGTCTGCTGGTGACAAAGTTTATGTTTTCCTCCTTCACAAATGGCTTTATTTTACCTTAATTTCTCTAAGATATTTCACTTGATGCAGAATTTTAGGCTGACAGTCTTTTCTTTCAGCACCTTAAAAATGTTGTTCTCACTGTCTTTTGGACCCCATTATTCCTGATGGGAGATTTGCAGTTATTAAGATTATTTCTCATATTTAATAGGTCATTATTTTCTTTCTCTGCTTTCAAGACTTTTTCTTTCTCTATGGTTTTCAGTAATTTTATTACTATGTATTTGGGCTGATTTCTTTGAGTTTATTCTCTTTGGAGTTTGCTGAGTTTCTTCTGTCTGTAAATTTGTCCTTTACCACACTTGGGAAGTTTTGAGGTATTATTTTTATGAATTTTTTTCTGCACTGTATCTTTTTCCTCTGCTTTAGAGATTCCAATGACACAAACATGAGAACCTTTGATACTGTCCCACAAGTCTCTGAAACTCCATTCATTTTGTTTTTAATCTTTTTTCCTTTCTGTTCTTCATATTGGATAATTTCTATTGCTCTACCTTCAAGTTCATTTACCCTTTTCTTTCTCATCTCTATTCTGTTATTGAAAACATCTCACAGATTTTGAAATTTTGGATATTGTATTTCCCAATTCTAAAAATTCAATTTAGCCCTTTTTAAAAGTAGGCTCTCGTTCATGCCTGAGAATTTCTCTCTTTCTATTCATTTCAAGAGTATTCACCTCAGTTCCTAGAACATGGTGCTGAGAGCTGCTTTCAAGTTTGTCTCATAATCGACACATCTGAATCATCTTTGGGTTGGCGTCTGCTGATTGCCTGTCCCTTTGAAAACTGGTCAGATTTTCCTGGTTCTTGGTTTATTGAGTCATTTCTGCTTGTATCCTGGACATTTTAAATATGTTGTCAGACTTGAGTACTGTTAAAATTCTCGAGAATATTGGTTTGCTGTTGTTTTAAGAGGAAATAACCTGTTCATTCTGTCCTTTTCTTTTGTGGTGACAGTTTCAATGTTGGTTTAGTTTTCAAAGTGTCTGCTATGCTATTTGTGTCATGTGCCCTGGAGCGTGCACCACTCAGGGCTTGCTCTGGTACCTGGATGTTTCTTATACTATAAATCACTTCTCGAAGCCTTTGCTATACTTCTTTGGCCATTTTCTCGGCATGTGCAACTTAGGAGTAAGCTTGGTATTTGTGTAGGTTCAAACACAGAATTTTAGTGTCTCTTCTCCAGCTCTCTCCTCTGTGGGATTCCTTCTCACCCTCTGGCTTCTTGGGCCCCCTTTCCCAGTTTCTCTGGCCAGAAAGATCGGATTCTCTGGGAGTTGTGGCCTCCTGTGCTGTGGTACAGTTCTGTGCAGTTGTGTCACACAGCAAAGCAGCAAGAGAAAAGACAAAAATAAATAACCGTGATTCCTCTCCCGCTCTTTGCACCATGAGGGTCCTTTTTCTGGCTCCTCTATCCAGAGGGTTGGGCCATCTTTTGGGACTGTAAGTGCCCGTACCTCCACTCGGGCAGCAGTGCAGATCTATGGCTGACACTGACCTAGAGGCAGGACAAGGGGAATAGAAAGAGAAAATAAACATGGGGATTTCCCCCTGCTCCCCACTCTGGCTGGCAGAGGCCTCTTTTCCAGAACAGTGGATTGCACTAGGGTTTTCCTGCTATTTGCACCTTTTATACCGTTCCCAATCTGGCTTACCTTTGGGCCAAATCCATGAGGAAAAAAAAGAAGAAAACCCAGATAATGTTTGCAGCCAAGCTGATCTTTCTGTAAGATTTGACTTCCATCCTCAATCTACTTGCTACTAGTTACTTTTCACAGTGCTCACATAGTTGTTGGTCATACTTACCCAGTTTTAGCCATGATCAGGGGAGAACGGATCGGGCTTCTTATTTCTTGCACTGCCTCTCACTAATGGCTACACCCCTAGCACTTGGCACAGAACTTGTCCTGTGACAGACAACCTGAGCCCTTTTGTAAATGAAGTGAATGAAAATGTAAAATGTGGGACTCACCAATTATCTAATAAATTCTGATAGGACAAGGACAGCAAATATTTGGCCACAGTCTGCCACTCTGAGTTCCCACATCAAAAGGCGACATCAGTGTCCTTCCAGCGCCCGTTGCCTGTGGGGCCTGAACACAGCTGCAGAGCACTTCCTAACACCGCACACCTGGAAGCCACGCGTGGAAGTAAACACCTACCTTTGTTCCTGTCTTCTGGACTTCCTCGTCCGCACAAAAATTCTAGCCTTCCTGTACCATTTAACTGTGGTGACTCCTCTTCTCAAATTTCCATCTTCCTAGCATCTTTTCGCTAAGATTCCAGCTGATGGATATATTTCTTCTTTGATGGGCAGGCTTGTTGAGAAAAATCATTCTTTGCCTCCTTATAAAGTTTCCATATTTTCTTAAAATATCATAATTTGACTAATACGTTTCACTGAGCTTTCCCCCATTTATACTAACAAGATTTTATTTTAGTGTTTTAGCCTTTTGGAAATGATGAATTTGTTTAATAGACCCATAATTATCCAACTCAAAAGTGATCATCAGAATTCCTTTTTATTTGGTTACTATTAATACATATCACTAACCACACGATCCATTTCTCACCAGGTGCAGCCATTAATTCAGCCTTACTTGTCCTTGACTTAGAGACTCCTGTACTTCTCATTTCGAACCATTCTAAGTAAAAATATTAAGAGAAAGTAGTATGCCTTAAATAAATCGGATTTAAAATCAGATTTGCTTGGAAAGCATAGCTGTGCAAACTTTTAAAAATAGTTTTGCTTGCCATTTTGCATTGCCTTAGGCTGTTTTCTAACAGAGCCACAATCTAAACAGAAGTGTTTTTGTTGTTGTTGTTGTTGTTAGTGGTTTGGGGTGGTTGTTATCAGCTTCTCAGGGATCATTGCTCTACGAATGTATCTTAGCAGGAGATGTGAGACAGTGTTTGTAAGTAATGTGAACACCTTTTCATGTCTCTATAAATTTGGCATAAAACACCTATATGTTATCCAACTGGGTACTGACACGAGAGAACTCTGTCTAGAACCTGAGGTGCTCCCACTTCTACAGTGGAAAATCAGGTCAGAAAAATGAGCACGTGAGTGGTGCAAATATTGAGCAGGTGGAGTTGACTGAAGGTCACCAACATGGACATCACTGAGTCCAAGGTCATCTGCTAAGATCCCTTGTTTAAGACAATTCAAGATCCGTACCTGGGATTCCATCTAGCAGTGCTGTGGCTGATATTAAAAAAATGAAAGAAAAAACCTCGCTGTGTGACAGTCTGCTGCGTACACAACCTAAGCGCTTTGTTTTCTTTTCCTTTTCTCCTATGGTCTCCAGTTTATCGTGGTTTCTGGGCCGTGCTGATGCTCCTGGGGGTCGTCGCTGTGGTCACCGCGAGCTTTTTGATCATCTGTGCAGCCCCCTTCGCCAGCCATTTTCTCTACAAAGCTGGGGGCGGCTCATACATCGCTGCAGGTATGTACAGTGCCAAGGGTGTGATTTGCAACTGTGGTTTTTCTTCATTTCGTCCTGTTTTTCATTTCTAGATTCAGGTGTCAGTCTTTTAGTAATAGTAACACAATGATATTCGTATACAGTCATTTTTGAGTGCTCACTGTATGTCAGGCACTTTCCGGGGACTTTCCATTTTCCACGTACTGACACACTTACCCATGTGACAGTCTCTGCCCATTGCAGCCCCATTACACAGATAAGAATACGGAGGCTTGGAGGGGAAAGCTCTGCAATTGACTCATTCATTATGAGTGTGCAAGAGCCTTTTAATCTCTCTTACCCTATTAATTTTCTGACTGTAAAATGGGGGTCATAACATGTCTCTGTAACATATCAGGGTATAGGTGAATTTTTTTGCATGCTCTTAAAGTATAGCCCTGTGAGCATATTTTTGACATACTCTCATGATTTATTTATCACAGGAACAAAAATCTTTTTCTACCTCATCACCATTCAATTTTCTTAATTGTAGTATATGCACATTATTTAAACACGTTCTTTTCAGCATAAAACTTGCATTTATTTTAGTCAGCTTTCCAACTAGTTGAATTCCTGATAAAGTGATTGTAGTACAAACAGAAAAGTAATTGAACAGGTGAGTCTTGTGAATTTTAAGGCGTTTTCATTTCATTAGGAAATTAAAGCCAGACCATTAACTTGGAAACATAGGCACAGGCTATTATTTATAAAGATAACAATTCTAGAGAAGTAGACACATTTCAGTGTGACTAAGTCAGTGTATGTGACTGTGTCGTATTGTAAATCAGACCAGAGTGACATTGTCGTGACAGTTGAAAGAGAGGAAGAGAATGGATAGCTTTATTGCCTTTATAATCATTGCAAAGAGAGTCCCTGATGCCTCTCGCTATCATTTAATCAATGGTCAGGTAAAACAATTGTTTGCTTAATATGCAAATCTGCAGAAGGAAATTAAGGTGCTTAAATCTGCAGAGGAAAGTAAAAGAATAATCGGATATGGATCCTCTGTTCAAATAAATAAAAAAATAAATAAATGCAATAAAAAAACACTGAGAAGAAGAGCCCTTTTTAATCTATTCTGCCTTTCTTTTGTCTTTTATTTCAACTTTTTTCTTTCACTGGATTTACCCATTAGAGCTCATCATTTTTAATAAACATTTTTATTGGGATATAATTCACATACCCTACAACTTACCGTTTTGAAGCGTATAATTCAGTGTGGTATTTTTAGTACATTCACAGAGTTGTGCAAATATCTCTACTCTCTGATTTCACAATATTTTCATCTCCCACAAAGAAACCCCCATTCTCTTCTCTCCTCTCCTCCTCGCTAGCTCTAAGAAACCACTAATCCACGTTTTGTCTCTACGGGTTTGTCTGTTCTGGATATTTCATATAAATGGAACCACACAACATGTGGCTTTTTGTATCTGGCTTCTCTCACTTAGGTCTCATAAATTATCACCTCTCTGTTTTAATTCATAATTTCATAAAACCACCCTTTTACATCCCTTAAAAATGAGCATCATCTTTGCCAAGTATTTTTTCTTCCCCAAACCACATTCTACCCTTGTCTCATTCAAAGTTCTAAATGGGGTGCATATTTTTCAGTGGTCTTCCCAGAAATAACAATACTCTGCTAAAATGTGTAAATATTTATTTCTTTTCATTACTTGCTTTTCTTTTAAAATCTCAGTTAACTCAGTTAATCAATAAAGGGAACAGGTACTAACAATAGTTTAATGCATTATGGGCAGCATGATCGTTTCAAACTCAGAAATGCTTTGATCTTGGGTTTGGTTCAATTAGAAAATTGTGGGGTGTGTGTGTTTGTATGTGTGTTTGATACCTTCAAAAAATTATTGATCATTTTTTTCATTTTATAGTCTGTGCAGGAAAATAGTATATCCAAAATATTATATTTGGCTGAGAACTTTATAGAAAGAAAGTATTTGATACGTACTCATACACTCACGCCTATGATCAGTGGATTTTCTTTTCTCAGGGAGTCTCGTGCTGCAGATGGTGAGAGGCTGAGGGTCTCCTTGCTCAGGACTTCACGAAAAATCCCCTGGGAGTTCTGAGGTGTGCAAGGCGTTCTGACAGCCCATTCTCAAAGCCACTAAACTAGATGATTATGAGGACCCTTCTTTTAAATTTGACTTTAATTTCCCTCATGGCACAATTCTGTGTTGTTTTGTGTGACCATTTGTTTCCCGAGAGCAGGGTGGGATATCCAGTTGAGTGAGATGAAACATTACTGTTCATCTCATCACGAGTCTCCCCCGCCTGCCCTGGGCCAGCACACTGTGCTCTGCCAGCAGTCAGGAACAGGTGCTGCCTGGGCTCAGGGTTGCTGTGGCTGCTTTATGCATGCCACAAGCAGGACTGGACACTCTTTATTTGGGCAGATGGCCTTAGGGAAGGACAGAACCAAATTTTAAATGACCATTGCTGGGTGTGTGCACATAGGAAGACACTTTGGCATCAGCAGGACTATTTTAGGGCAATCCATGCGTGGCAGAGGGATGCCGATGCCACAGCTGCAGGGTGGGAGGGGAGGGGCCCATGGCATTCCCCTTGCTGGGTGAATAGACTCAGCGCAAGGCTGGGAGGGCTGGGAGGTTAGGTGTTGCCACTCCCTGCACTTTAGGCAGATACTTCCTTAGGCAGGCCAGCCCACAAGTTTTCTGAGCAGGGTCTATTCTGGACGAAGTGTGTAGTAAGTGTCAGGACATGATGACCCCGAGCCTGTGCTTCAGTGAGTCAACACACACCTCCACAAGGCCCAGACAACTGTTGCCATTTGTTTCAATGTGGAATTGCAGAGAACTCTTAGATACAAAGGGATTGACACTTGTCTTCTCCTGCTCCCATGATATTGTATGTGATAGGAAAGACTCAGGAAGTGTTAGAATGAGTAGGCATGGCATTCAAACACTCGGATTATATGAAGAAAATTAGTACAGAGCTGAATATTCCAAACCCCTGGGCAAAGCAACATCAACACAGTGGCCAAGCAACATGCAGTCGCCATGCATGAGTAAGACGTCTACGTGTGTGGACAAGAACAAGCTTGTGGTCTGGATGTTCTAGGACACTGGCATTGGGGGATTAGCCATAAAATCTAGAAATTGCTATTTTATCAGCACATTAAGGTAGAAATATTTTTCTGCCATAATTGAAATCACCTTTTCCTGAATGGCAAACTGAGATGACCACTGAGCTTTTCTGCTGGGTGGGGATGAAGACAGAGTCTTCCCCGGGTGAAGAGGTCTGTAGAGCTCCTGAACCTCCACTAACTCCCTCGTTAGACTGTCTGGGTGGATGAGACTAGCTAGATATCTTGTAAGTCCAAGGATCAGAGAAGAGCCTATTCCTCCAGGCCCGAGATATGTTTATGGAAGCAGAGGGTACCCTTGCAGTGTAACTTAGGCCTTTGGAACACAACACAGGCAAAGTGTGGTTTGCTTCCTGCGGGTTCCTGTTTGCTGCACCCCATTCGGTGACCGCAGGGTGTGCTCTTCACCCCAGATGGCTATTTCACAAGCCATTGCTGCTCCCCAGACGTGAACAAAGCTGGGTGGGATGAACTGTGTAAATCCTCTGCCACGTGGGACGGACTCCTGGGGCTCACCCTGTTTCCTCCTGCTCTGCAGGGGAGCGCTTCCTGAAAGTGTAGTGATGCAAACCCTCCTAATAAACGAGTATAGGAAAGGTCATTGGATATAAAGGGAATAAAAAGACTGACTTCGAAGGAAGTGGGATTTGTGATTTGTTTTCCTTTTTTTCTTTCAAAAGATCAAAGGAAATTGCAATAGCTCATCAATAAACCACACTTATTTCTATACGAGATAAGAGAGATAATAATGCATACATGAAACAAGAGACTTTTTTCCCCTTTCATCCTGGAAAGAATAGCTCACAGCAGCCAAAGGACAGTTGAGGAGCTCATTTTCCTTTGGCTGACACATGGCTCCCACAGAGGATCCTTACATCTTCCTCGAGGTAAAGCAGCAGTCGGGGCAGGAGAGTGTATAGAGGCAACTTAGAGAAGAACTGGTGCTAGGCAAGAATTGCTGATGGCCGGGAGGCAGGCGTCCTAAACTTGCAGGCACACGTAGATCCTGCTGCACCGGCTGTCTCCACGTCCGTGTAGTGAAGGATTCAGGCTATAAACAGGTGATTACTGCAGAAAAACTCTGGATACTGATCCTATCGATATGATAAACTGGGAATGTCTGTTTTCAAATTTAGATGTGGATTTTTCTAACGTCCTTGGTCTGACATTGTTAAAATAAGTCAACATTGCCTAATATTATACAGGAAAGTTGCGAGGAGTTTTTGTGTACAAAAATACTTCCAAAATTATTACTTTTTTTCTCAGATTCTTCTTGAAAGTTTATTTTCCTCTGCATTTCTTTTAGTCAATATATGTGTAACAGGCTGTTAGAATCAGTTGTGAATGTGGTTCTG